>JAUIRK010000879.1:600000-884897 GCA_030549495.1 Nectonema munidae | reverse complement strand
AAGTGTAAGCTATTCTTTTGTAACAAGGGCCGATAGGTGTTTTAGTGGGATGGAAAGTCGGATTGAACTTGGACTCAACATTCCGGGCGGGCCCATAAATGTCCGAAGGGATGGATTTTGAACATCACTACAAATAGCTTAATAAATAATAGATTTGTTTAATTCTATATTTTTAATAAATTTTTTATAATAAATATATATAATTTTTATTATAAATATATTTCAATAATTGAGAATAAAATATTTGACATAGATGATTCACTAAGATTTTCATTTTGCTGAGCTGTTGGGCAGCTGTTAAACACCATTTATTATTATGGGCAAACAGTGGCAGGTCTATTCGTAGAATTTTTTAGATATACGCATATGGGTATTACAGAATACCCAAACGCATTTTTAGCTGTGTTATTCTTAAGTTTTGACCTTCTTCAAAAGGGGAAGTCAGCGATTTGATTTAGACAGTGATAAAAAATCCCGATTTAAAAACTTTTGTAAAAATAATTTTTCTCTAATTTATAAAAATATATATTTCAAATCAAATACTGTCTAAAATAAGTATGGTGGAGAAGATTCAAACTGAACACACCGAACAATGACAAATAAGTGTAGACTCCGTGATCTACTCGCAACACAAAGTGATACATTTTCTTAACAGCTGACTTGTAAGAAGAAATCGTTGAAAAAACTGAAATCAAATACTTAATTTTTTTATATAAAAAATGATAAGATAAATTATATCCTGTCCCCCCCCCCCCCCCCCCCCCCCCCCCCCTATAAACACTCTAGTTTTTTATGCTTCTATTTTTGTAAAGTTTTTTTGTAATGAAAACCCCATTAGAAGAAGATTTATTAAAAAACTAATAAAAATATAATACACATTCATAATTAGATGAATTATAAAAAACAAGATTATGGAATCTTGAGGATCAAACCCCTCGCCCTCAACTGTTAAGCTAAGGATTACACCTAATAACCATTGAGGCTCATACTTATCTTTTTTTTTTTTTTTTTTTATAATATATTTAAAAATTCACTTCAATGCTGCGATTGAACTTCACGCTTTTTCTAAACTTTTTTTAAAAATAATTTTTTTTTAAGATAAGTAAATATTAATATGATGGTTCTTATGAAATCATAAATTGAAATAACCATGAAAGATCATATTTTTTCTTTATATAACAAAAAGTATGACTTTCAAACAAATTCATTTTTAATTGACCTAAATTTTTGACTCCCAAGACTTAATCGAGTCAAAACACCTAATGTAGTGAGAATTTGCTAAAATTCATTAAAATAATTTAAGTTAGAGAGAGAGTGCTTCGTTATATCAAAATCTAATGAGATACCATTATTGATATTTGTAAAAAAGCTAAAATGAAAAAATGATATATACAACATTTTAAAACGTTGATTCCCCCCTTTTACACTACTGGCTAAAACGAGCAGCAAACAAAAGAGTCTTTTTGAAAATTCATTTTGACAGTGTTCTGTTGACTAAAGGATAAATGAAAAATACCAATTCGACCATTCACTATTTATATTGTTTCATCTGTGCTCTCGTTGTTTACTCTAAACACCCTCATTCGCTGTGAATTGCTCAACAAACAAGATGTCAAAATTGTAAATGTTGCAAATATCATTTATTACTACACATTATTGCAATATTAAATGGATGAATTTTATGCGTATTGCTAGGCAAAATAAGCGTGTCGATATGCAACTTGTGCCTTCGAAACCCCAATCAATTCTCTTAACTCAAATAAACAACCACCATGATCCTAGTTGTGTAATCCTTGATGATAATAATTAAAATTGCTTACACTGGAACAATGCTTGAAATGATATTCCAAATATACATTTCAATCATGAAGAATATCCACTTATCTCGCTAAGGGTTAATTATTGGCCGAAATTAACCAGTGAATAAGGGGAACTGATTCACCGTAGCAATACTTTTAGCAAATCATAACAAATGCACATATTTTTAAATCTCATATGCCTTACTGTTGAGCAACTTCTTTGTCATCTCCAATCTATGTATTGTGCGTGTCTTGATACAAATGATTAGGGGAGACAATGTTCAACTTTCTGTTCAAATTTTGCTCAGATGTAAGATTTGATATACCTGATTCGAGGAGACAATGTTACAAAAGTTTCTACAAATATTTTTGCAATTCACAAGATTTTAAATAACACATTTCTCAATTAATCAAGAACCGGAAAATATTCTTTAACATGGCAAAAAATATAGGAAGACAATTTTGTAAAAATTATTTTGTTGATGAAAGGGGATAGAGGCCATTTCTAATGATCTCTATGTTATAGTGGTACTATCAACCAAATTATTGCAAGTAACCCTATTAGTGCTGAGAGCGTAAAAATGTCAAATTTCATAACTTTTCCTAAAATCAACCTGAAAGCTATGAAAAAAGACGTACGATCAAAAGAAATAATTAAAAAAAGAAACATGCATCCTGACTAAATGGCAGATCTACCATGTTCTAATGAACTAAGAAGTGGTGTAATGATCTAATATTGGGTGCTTCAAAAAAGATTTTGGCCGTAAAAAATAAGTTCCTTTTTTACAAATGAAAAATATTTAAATCTATAACTTATCAATTATCATCTAGGATTACAATTAACATTTAGCTAAGATGGGTAGGAAATCTGAAAATTTACAATAAGTCCGAGTTATCAAAAATCGCACAGATGCCATTATGTGAGGATTTAGTCACTATTAAGATATTTTTAATTTAAATTGAATTTGTCCATCTTTTTCTTTGCGTGAAAGAGAGAGTCTTTTAGATGAAGAACGTGGACAACTTTTTGTAATTGAACAATGAACATCACGAATGATTCATCAGAAAAAAATCTTTGAACTGAGATTGGTTGACAAATATTCAGACACGATAATAAAATACACGATATGATAAAAAAACAGTTCTAGATCTAAGTCCTAAGATCATCAAAAAGATATCTTAAAACAGAAAGCTTTGAGAGAGGAAAATCTGTTCAAAATAAATCCTTAAAAAAGTTTTTTCAAACACACATTGAAGAAAATAAATTTCTAATGACAAAAGAGCTACCAAGAAAGGATCATCATAGAATGAATAGCAAAATTACATACTTTAAAGCAGTGGTTCCCAACCCTTTTTTTTTTTTTATCCCATTCCCCCCTTTTTCAGTCACTTTTTTACCTGTGGACCCCTACAACTGAATAGTTTGAGCCAACAAATTAATCAAAGATTTTTATGCAAAGATGATTCTAGTCATCTGATTAAATCGTATGCTTATTCATATGAAATCAGAGAAATCGTAAAGCCTGACATAAAATGTGAATAAAATTTTTTTCCAATTAAAATATAAATTTTTCAAAAATATTGTAACTAATAAAAAGGATATATAAACATTGAAAATATGAAACTTTAAAAAAGGGAAGAAAATATTTATTTAAAAAAAGCTCTAAATATATATATATATTATATTATATTTATACCCCCGGTTGGGAACCACTGCTTTAAAGTATAGAAGATATAACGTAGAGACTACAAGTCGATAACAAATTTGTACTCAAAATAATGGAGGTCCTATCGAGGTACCTAATTTTCTGACAAATGAAATATTTTGAGTGAATCAAACTAAATAAAACGTTCCATTTTCTTTGGCTAACCCTCCATTAACTATGAATTTTTTAAAGGATCTTGTTCCTATTTTCAAATGGTGTGATTAAAACAATATGCATTTGAACCAATCCAAATCGAAAGCTATGCTTTTTGGTATATCTTCTAGGGAAATTATAAAAGATGAATTTAACTTTGAAATCGTTGAGAGCTTCAAAAATCTGGGAGTTATTATTGATTGTAGACTTAATTGGAATCCATATATATCTCATATTAATGCGATTCTCTCCAGGAATATTGGAATACTTAGACATAACAAATCTTTGTTCCCAATAGTATAAAAGCTTTTTTTTATACAATAGTTTTTTTCTTACACATTTGAATTATTGTATAGTTCTTTGAGGTCATAAAAACCTTAATTCCCTTCTTTTAACACAAAAAAGAATTGTGGTACGTGTGTGGTGGCCATTTTCTATCCCACACTGATCAATTTTTTGTAAGGTTAAACTCACTCAAGGTAACCGACTTATATGTGTACAATTTATCTATACTCACTTATAAAATATTAAATCGATTTTTACCACCCATGTTTGGTGATTTTATTACGTACAATAACGAAGTTCACCAGTATAATTTACGAAATAATCCTCATCTGTCATTTCCCTTATATTACAATAGACTATCGAAACAATCTTTAAAATACGAATTATCTCTTAACTACAACTCTTTTTTAATTGACACTGATTGTATCATAAGTGTTTGTAAAAAATAGAATAAAAAAACTTCTCATGAAAAATTATGAATTTATTTATCATTTTACGGAATGTTATGCGTGTAAATATCAACTAAATTCTTAGCTTGTACAAGTTTTTTTATATTTCATTTCTCCATTTGTTTTATGTATTTTATTACTTATTTCTTATTTCATGGTCTTTTAGCTTATATAATATACAATACCTATGTTTTCTTATCATGTTCCATTATTTGTTTTTTACTCTTGTCTATATTCACAATTTGTTCGAAATATTTATTATATATACAAATTTTCTCTTCATGTTTCTCGTCATTCTTTTTCATACTTTTCTTTATCCTCTTGCGTTCATGATTCTTTCTTTTGTGGCAGCCTTGTTCTCATTCATTACCAAATCTTACGCACACTTTTATAAATGTCTATGGGTTTTATTCATATCAGCGGCCTTAAGGCCTTTTTGAATATTTCCTTAAAAAAAAATTCTATATCGAAAATATATTGTCTATTCTGTATAAATTTGTAAACATTTTGTCTTACTGATGTCACGAACTGTTCTTTTTTCTTTATAATTCTATGAACAAATCTTTCTTTCTTTAAATCTTTCTTTCAAACATCTAAAGTTGGTTTATTAAATAAATTAAAAAAAATAATTACCATAGAAATACTACAAGTAGAATTTATTTTGAAGTTTATATAAGATTGATTGATTTCATAAAATAAATGAACATCACGATTAAATTCTACATCTTTGAAAATCTGTATATATGTATAAAAAATTTTTTTAGAAGAATAAAAATTTTAATTTTGACATGGGCCGTCATATTTAAATAATTTTTTTGTCAGGTTTGACTAATTTTCATAAAAAAATTTGACAGGTTTGATTAATTTTCATAAAAAATGAATATCACCACTGAATTCAGCATACTTGAAGATGGTTATATAGTTGTAAAAAACTTTAAAAAAATTTTCAAATATATTTGCAAAAAATATATATTTTTTATAGAAAACTGGGTGTGGAAATTAAGTGTGATTTTTTGTATTTTATAGTTTGAAAATCAGTAGGAATGAGTTTAGTTTACCTTGTTAGACGTTTTATGGTGCCTTATGTATAAGAGAAAGAAAGCAGGCGTTTATTTAGAATATTTTTGATGTTGCACTTTATATAGTCCCAAAATGCGATTTTTGCATCCTTCAAAGAAGTAAATAATAATAATTTAACAAACTTTCTAAAACACATTTCTCTGAACATCAAAGAAGTCTCCAAAAGTTCTATTATGAAGACAACATATGTTTTGTCATTACAGTTCGTATTTGCAGTACTTTTAGGAATAAGCACTTATTTAACCCTTATAAGACTAGCTAAATCAGAAGTTATTTCTGGCCACCTGAACACGATTGTGTTCAGTTTTATAACGGAATGTTCCCAAATAGAATTAAAGTTTTTTCAAGTTTGCTGATAAAACAATGTAATTTTCTTAGTTTTATGAAAAAAAATTCTTAATTTTCTAAAATTAAAAGAGATATTTGCAAAAATTGGACATGGTAAATTTACCTAAAATAGTAAAATTCATTAAAAAACATAAAGAATAGTGATAAGCAAAGTGAAAAATTTATTGATCCAACAGATTTAGAAAGTTTATGAGCAATTAAAACATAAAGAGTCTTTGTGATCACAACATATCTTTTTGCCGCATTTAGCACATCCCCATCTCGTGGTTTTTCTACAATTTTTGATGTGACATCTTGTTTGTGAGCTTGCTCTTTGTACAGTACTCACACTGTTCTGAGAAAGAGTTTCATTGGGAAGCATACCATAAGCTAAGGATGTTTCTCTTTTTTGGATATAAACAGAAAATGTGCTGTACCTTCTAAAATTCTTTTTTCAGCCATTGAATGAGCCAAATTTTTTAAAAATATAAGCCTAGAAAACTTGTATCCGTTATGCTTCGTAATTAAAAAAGAATTGAGTGTAGAAACGTCTATAATATTCGATAAAAACAATAAAGGATATCATTAGTTTTTCTTCTAGAACTAAAATTTTCGACCCGTTGGTTCATAATATCCACCCCTCCTTTATACTTGCTGTAATCAAGTATTATATCAGGTTTTTTATCAAATCGTTCTTCACAGATGACTTTATTAGTGTGAAAAGAGGATAACAGTAGAAGACATTTATTTTTTGGCTTTATACGAACAGAGAAGGATTTTGTTGTCATGGCTGTACAAATACTTCGTTTCAAACAATTTTCTACACTTTGAATCAGTTATACTTCTAGGAACATCCCTAGAATTGTGTTTTATTGTTCCTGTCATAGTTAGTCTCTTCAACAAAAGTTCTTTGCACAGGTCGAATGAAACAAAAAATCTATCCAAGTACACATTTCTATTTGTCCCGTAGTAAGGCTGGCATAAAAACAAACTAACTTTTTTTGCAATGCCTTGAGATTTTTCATTTTCCTCTTTGCCTGAATAAATGAACGATTTCAAGGCAACCCCATTTTCAGCATCACACAGCCAAAATATTTTAATACAATACCTGGCTGGTTTTTGAGGCATATAACTTCTTCCAGGAACATAGCAGCCGTATAGGAATACAGTTGTTCATCCACTGTTAGGTTTGGCCCAGGTGTATAGTATTTAGACAAATTGGATTCAAAAATATTATAAATATCAGATAGCGGCAAGCTTATCCAATCTTTGTCTTTGTCTTCTGGATGATTTGTCGTCTAGAGATAACATTTGAAGAAACTCTTTCAGTCTATTTTTAGACATTCCACATCCGTAAAATGGTTTAGAGTCGTGAGTTCTATATAAAGATTCAATGCTTGCAAAATTCCCTTTGTCAGCACCAGCCCTAATCATAATAGCACAGCCAGCATAAAACTAGGAAGTAGTGAACTCGTCAATGTTGTAATTTTTTGCCTTTTGATTGGCATAAGCTAAAATATTGTCAACAATGTTTTTGAGGAAAACAAGCTGAAAGCTTCATATTCGGTTTCAGGAGAAACAGAAGTACCAGGAGCAAAACTACATATGTTTCTTGAAAATAGGATGTGTGGACCAACGGACATCATTTGCACATAAATAAAAGCTGGGTGTAGAAGTGTATATGTTGTTGAGTTTTCTAATTGTAAGTACTACATTTTCAGTTCTCTCATCTTCAGATGAACTTCAAAAGGTAAAAAAACATCTTCTAGTACAGGCTATCTCTGAAGAGACATCAGATTCGTACAGTACAAAATTTCCACGAATAAGCAGCAGTCGATTGAAAAGTATTTATAACGACCTTTGGAGATATATGTAACTTCTCATTGTATAAAGAGGTGATATTCACATATGAAGACTTCCACTCAAAATACAAATGAAAGCACAACGGAAAATATTGTGTAGTATGATGAGTGTAAAGACTTCTGCAAAAAACTTTCACATGCATTCAAATGAAAGTAGAAATTACGTCACTGCATTTTCTATATACACTCTCAAATCGTTCAATAACGAGATACAATAATATCAATTCCTCTAAGATTCAATTCTCTGAGCCTTCTTAGCCAAGCCATCACTCCATCTTAGCAGTGGGCGACCCTTCCCTTTCTCTTCACTTGTTCTTTCCAAGCTTTCGGAACCAAATCGTTCTGATTTTTCCTCAAAACGTGTCCATACCAGCGAAGTTTGCTTCTGCCAATTACTGAAGGAACACTTGTCGTAATTTGAGTTCGTTTTCTTACGTCTTCGCTCTTTCTTTTGTCCTAAAATCATTCTCTGCATTTTTATCTCTGGTGTGGCAAGTTTTTTCTTATCTTCCTTTTTCAAACCCCAACATTCAGAACCATATGGCATAGTTGATCTAACAAGTGTGGTAAAAATTTTGGCTTTGCGCTTCATTGGCCTTTTCTTATCTTTCAACACTGGGTTGACCACCTTCTTTCATTTGACACAAGCCGCACTAATCCATGCCTGCACATCTCTTTCACAACGTCATTTAATACTGAGCCAGGGTATCGTGTTCACTTGGTCCAAATTATTTCCATGTGTGTTCTTGATGCTTATCCTTTCTTTTTGCGTGTTGTATCTCTTCACTGCTTTTCGTCGCAATAGCTAAGTCATAAGGGAACATTATGATTTCCATTATTTTCCCTTTTATGGTTTTATGCTAAGACATCAATAACGATTGCAAACAGAAGGACTCAGAGCTGGACGTTGATGTTGGCCAATCTTAATTTCAAACTCTCTTAACGTTCCCGAGCTTGATCTTACTGCTGTCTTTGTCACATTCTTTTGATATTAGGACAAAAGAAAGAACGAAGGCGTAAGAAAACGAACTCAAATTACGACAAGTGTTCCTTCAGTAATCCTGTTTTGTTCTAAGCCCTAGTTTACTTTTGAACTGAAACAGCTTAAAACTAAAAAAGATAAATTATTTAGAAAATATGTTCTTCAAAAAATAAATCAATTTGGAACACATATAAACAAGCAAGAAATATTTATAATATAAAAATACGGGACTTTAAATGTAAATATTTAATTTACGGCTGACGCAAAAGAAGAAAAATTACGCCAAGCCTTGAAGACCTAGTCTTAAAATAGCAAATAAACTTATCTGAATCCCCAAAATTTAAAATCTAACTAATTTGGAGAATTGAGCTCATGCACTTTTGAATTAAATTCAAAAAATTGCAAAGAAAGTTGAATCGCTGTATTAATCATCATTTGAAAGGGGAATGGTAGGAAAAACAAATTGTAAGAAATATATAATCATTTTTAGCACTTGAATCATCAAAGAAGAAGAAGAATTCAAAACATTAACAGGATCATTAATAAAAAAAAATAGATATTTTTGTATAGATCAAGATTTGTAAAATTATAGATAAAAATTTCATTGATGAGGTTAGCTTCCAAAGGTTTATATAAACCGCTTTAGAAATGTCTAACAGAATTAATAAAAAAAATATATAAAAAAAAATCAAAAAAAACCTCAATAAAAATGAATCACAAAAATTTACAGGAAAAACAGTCTTTCTTAGAGCAGACAATTCTCTCTGGATAGGCAGAATTTACTTTCTCTTTGAAGAGTTTTTTGATTTTTTTAAATGATGAACAGCTTTCTCCAATTGTATACTTCATAAAATAAAGGCACTTTATACATCACCGATTGATTGGAGAGTTGGAGTCGTTAAGAAGGTTTTGACTAAGATTGAAGTTGTTCGAAAAGAATAATCTAACCTTTCATTATACTTAATTATGCCTTGAAAAGATTATGCGAGGTTTGATCTAGACAGTGAAGCAAAAAGACTCCAAGTTTCAAATTATAGAGGTGTTTTATTTTAAGCAATCCCGGTTCTCTGAAGATATATGGCTTGAGTGTGAAAATTTATTTAAATTAACAACAATTTTGAGTGCTTTACGATTCAATGCTTCCAGATGCTTCATATTTGAGTGTGCAAAGTTTATGAGACTGTGAGGTAAAAAAGAGGGTTTTATAAATAATAATCAATTTTATATTTAAAGGAAAGAACTTTTTAATATGCTCCATCATATCAATTACTCTGCTAAGTTTCAAATTGAGATAATTTAAGTGATTTTTGAAACTTATTTTGAGTCAAAGTTTAAACCAAGTAGATTGAAACAATCAACAACGCAAACACTACTCTTATTAAAGAGGACAGGGTCAACATTATTACTTGTGGATATAATCATTGCTTCAGTTTTGTTAGCATTAATCGTCAAAGCATTGTTCTGAAAGCACTTGTAAACTCTATGGAGATTGGTAGGATAAATATCGAAGTTCAAGGCATTATAATCAAAAAGTAATGTCACATCCTCAGCATACATTAAAAAATGAAAAAAACTGGATGACTTGTGCAAAACATTTATGTATAACACAAAAAGCAGAGGCCAAGGATGGACTACCCATAGATGTTTGTAAAATAAACAAGAACACTGAGCTTGCTAAAATATTACCAAACATATTTGCTTAGAAATTATCTATACAAATTTAAGTATGCTGATTTTATCACAGTCTAAAATTTTTTGTCGAATTTCTTTGATTTTAAATTTGAGATTCTAACAAGTTCATGTGTTTTCATATTTATCATAAAATTTTTAAGAAGAAGAAGAAGAAAAATTTATTAAAATATTTTAGAGCATAATAAATATAGTATATCTATATACATTATATTTACTTATAGAACAGGCATAGATTTAGAACATAACATAAAAAAAAAAAACATTTAAAAAAAAAAACACTTATGATTTTGTTAGTTTCCAAAGGTTTATAAAAACCGCTTCAGGAGATCTAACATTTCAATTGAAAAAAAATATGATAAAGAAATATGAATATTTGTTACGGGACTTTCAAATGAAGAAGTTTCAAGTTCGAGCTACACAAGAGAAGCAATTTTTTTTTCGCATTTTAAATTTGCAGGATAGGTAGATAATATCTTTGCTTTAAACAGTCTTTTAAAATTTTTGACTGAAGAACAGCTTTCACCAATGACATGGCGGTAGACATCATAAAACGATGGGACTTTATACATGACAGATTGATGTGAAAGGTGCAATCTGTATGATGGTTTCTTTAATCTTGATGGTACTCTAAAATTATATGCGTTTCTGACATCATAGGATATTATATCCTGAAAAAAACTTTCACTGTGATTATTTAAGCAGTTGAACAAAAAGAGGCCGAGTTTCATATTGTACAGATCTTTAATTTTGAGTAAGCTATGTTCATGGAAGAGATGATCAGAATGAGAGTACTTGCTTAAGTCACAGATAATTTTGAGTGCTCTTCGATTCAGTGCTTCTAAATGTTCAATGTTGGAATGCGCAAAATTAATGAGACTATAGTTTAAATGAGGGAGAAAAATAGTCTTATACATAATTATTCTTACATGCAAAGGAAAGATTTTTTTGACATATTTCAATATGCCAATAATTCTGCTA
Source organism: Nectonema munidae (assembly GCA_030549495.1). NCBI lineage: Eukaryota > Metazoa > Nematomorpha > Nectonematoida > Nectonematidae > Nectonema > Nectonema munidae. The sequence continues at coordinate 873,584 of JAUIRK010000879.1, read as the reverse complement.
AGTTTAAGATTCAGGTGATTCAAATGTACATTAAATTTTAGCTTGGAGTCGATATATAAGCCAAGAAGATTGAAACTATCAACAACGCATATGTTGCTTTCATCGAATAACGCGCAATTAACTGTACTACTTGTTGTTACAATCATTGCTTTAGTTTTCTTTACATTAATTGACAAATCATTGCGCTCAAACCATTTGTAAACTTTCTGTAGATTCGTCTTATAAATATTACTTTTTGAGAGATCGTAATCAAAGAGTAGAGTGACATCATCAGCGTACATTACAAAGTTGAAAAAGTCAGAGGATTTGTGTAAATCATTGATGTACAGCGAAAATAATAACGGCCCTAAGATCGATCCTTGAGGTACACCTCGAGTTAAGCATTTGATGTCTGAAGATATACTTCCAAGAGAAACAAATTGTTTCCTATCTTTTAAGTACGATGAAAAAAATAACAAGACATTTGAGAAAATCCATAATCAGATAGCTTAGATAATAAAATACTATGAGATATCGAATCAAACGCTTTGGTGAGGTCAATAAAAATTAACCCGGCAGATTTTTTGATTTCTAAATAGGATATGATTTTGTCAATGAGATAACTATGGAGTAACTCGGTAGAGAAATTTTGTCTGAAAGCAAACTGCTTGTCATAGTATAAACTTTTTTCCCTTAAAAAAAGTTGAAACTTGAGAAAAAATTATTTTTTCAAAAATTTTTGCAAAGATTGGGATTATTGAAATTGGTCTGAAATTTGATAGATTGAAATTATCAGCTTTTTTAGGAATTGCAACGACTTTATTCAACTTTAGAGCTGGAGGAAATTTGGAATATTGGATACAAATGTTAAAGCAGTTCATTAAGACTGAGGTAAAGCTATTCAGAACTAAATTTATATGTTCAAGATTAATACCGTAAGCATCTGTCGACTTACTGGACGAACAACTGTGTATGGCAACAAGAACATCATTTTCATTTATAGAATTCAAGCAGAAAATCTCTTTACTTTGTTTTTGTGCTAACACAAAATAGTCATTTTTGCTTAAACTAGGCAAAATAAAAGAATCATTCAATTTATCAACAATGACTTGTTTATCAAAAACGAATTCCCCCTGTATCAATTTCGAGTTTATCTATTTTTTCACTTTTAGGCTTGATAAAATAATTAATTTTTGACCAAACTTCTTTCGAACTTCTGTTTGATCTGAAAAACGAATTATAATATTCTTTTTTCAGAAATATTATTCTATTTTTAATATAATTACGAAGTCTTATAAAATTGTTTTTCAAGTATGGACAATTATGTTTTAACTTCTTAATTTTCTTAAATAGAAAATTTCTATTCTTAATTAATTCGAGTACTTCGGGCTTCATCCATGGTTTTAGTATAACTTTGTACCCTGTTTTGTCATGATACGGAACAGTTTTTTGTGAATTGAAAACACAAGAAGAAAACAAAGAAGTTACTTTCTCAAAAAGAGATTCAGGACTATTTTTGAGGTTTTCAATATAAGATGACCAATTAATTTTATAATACTCTGATATAAAAATAGACTTATCAAAAACTGATCTTAAACTAGGTGAGTGTTTTATTTCCAAGTTAATTGAAAGACAAATGGGAAAATGATCAGAGAAATTAGTTTCTATAACGATAGATTTGTATGCTGAAAGAAAAAGTTAGGAACAAGAAAGTTATCAATAACACTACCTGAAGAAGGGCGTGTCGGAAGGTTAATACAGTGCTTATATCCATTTATCAAAAAGTCACTTACAAAATTCATCGCGTTACAACAAGACTTAGAAATATCAAAGTTAAAATCACCTGCAAGGATATTTAATGAAGAGCTAGATGTTGTAGATAGAACGAAGTCTAAGTATTCACGAAACTTGTCAATTACATGAGAAATAAAGCATGGTCTACGATATAAGTTATGTATAATGAGGTTTTTCCCAGAAAAATTTTGAATTTCTATGGAAAAATGTTCAAAACTGTCAGGAGAAAAGTGTTTACTTAATATTTTAAAAGTAAGATTTTTTTTCAATGAAAAACCCCAGACCACTATGCTTACTAAGCCCGCTAAAATAACCTACAAATGCATACCCTTCAATATTATAAGAGGTATTGCCGCCAGCCCATGTTTCTTGAACACATAAAACTTGAATGCTACGATTATATGTACGGTGAAACATTTGAACAAACATGTTTAATTCATCAAATTTGCTATTAAGTGACTGTACGTTAATACTAATAATATTAAAACTATTAAGTTGAACGTATCCACTCGTACTTGAACACCGATCAGTGAAGAAGTTCTCTTCATTGATTTGGTTTTGATGATAAAAGCTGTTGTTAGAACTGAAACTATAACACCCATTTGGTACTTTATTTAACAACTCAGTCATAATATAATGTATTCATACCAATCTTTTTTATTTCCTTTTGAACAAGGGGACAATTGAAGTCAAGAGCAGAGTGAGAAAAATCTGATAGGCCTTTAGATTTACAGTTTGTACAAATATTTTCACTAGTTAATTTAGAGCAATTACTCCCATTATGTGATTCACTGCAGTATCTACAAATTGAGGATTTTTACAATTTGATGCAGTATGACCAATAAGGCAGCAGTTGGAGCACTGCTTATGAAAAACATATGGATACACTTTGCATCTACTCAAATCAAAATACACCTTGAAATTATTTTTAGAAAGAGATTTGAATATTTCTGTTGAAATAGAAAAAATAAAAAGCTTTCTATCAGGAACTTTTGTATTTTTAGAAAAAAGTAATTTGAAGCAATGTCCATCTTGAAATAAATTCTGAATTTCAGTATTTTTAGCCAAAATAGAATTCGTCACAAATGCTTCTGTATAGGTAGAGGGTAAATTAAGACTTATCTTTGGTAAGTATTTTTTAACTTCGTCAGCTTTTATATTTTTTTGAGAAAAAATTTCGTTTGCTTTTTTCAGATTCTCGGAATCATTGAACTTAAAAATAAATTTTTTCTTAAGGTTATTGAAAGAAGCAACTTGTACATCTTTCAGGTATTTTGAAGAATTTTTGACAAAATCAGTACTGACATCATCCTTTGATACAATAAGAGTATTAATATTTTTCTTTACTACATCTGAATAAGTCGGAGTAGTCACTCGTTTGATAGGTTTAGACTCATTGATCAAAGGAGAAGCTGCTTTGACGCTTTGCTCAAGTGATTCAACTTTTTTCGATCAAAAGATCAATTTTAGAATTCTCAGAAATAACAATGTCCGATGCTTGGGATTTATTGAGATTGTTCTCTTTTTTTAAAGCTACACAGGCCTTGCAAATAAAATTAAAGCCAAAATGAAAATATTTATCGTAAATCTTGTTGAAATCATTTTTTAATCCAATACAGAGATAACAAAGCCACTTATCACAATTAAAGCATTGGACCATCTGTTTGCTTTCATTAACCTCGGAGTTGTCAGTATAAACATCTCTCGAACACTGGGAACAAAGCCAATTACACATTGATACGAACAAAACTTTTACAAATGATTTATTTTAAAAATTCAAACACGTAATTTCAAATAAATTAAAATTTTAAAAATAAAATTTCAAAATAAAAAAAAAAAAATAAATTTACAAATTATTTATTTAAAAAATGCAAACACGTAATTTCAAATAAATTTAAATTTTGAAAATAAAATTTCATATTGTAAAAAACAAATTTACAAATTATTGATTAAAAAATACAAACACGTAATTTCAAATAAACTTTAATTTTAAGAATAAAATTTAAATATTGTAAGTAAAACTTATTTTTCCGCCATTAAAAAACTTGTAGCGAAACAGGAAAAAAAAAAAAAAAAAAAATCAATTTAAACACCATAATTTTTTTGTTAAAAAATATATTTGTGTGTATTTTGCACTTTCCATATCCCATATAATACAAAATATTATATATATATATATATATATATGTCAATCAACACATAAATACAGAAACAATCAAAGCTTGGATTAAAAAAATTATTTAACGTTTTTAATGTCAAAGAGCTTATTTCTAATTATTTTGACTTGAAATTTGTCAACTTTTTAAAAAAATAATTTTGTCTCATTTTTCCGTGTTTTTAAAGGAGTTTCATGAAATCATTTTTAAATTAAAAATTTTAAATACAAAATTTTCTAGTAAATACATTGTATATTTATTTATACTTCAAAAAAAATAATGAACTTACTATTTATCAAACAAACTAGTTAATTGAAACTCTAACTTAAAGGTTTAATTAGATAGTAAGTCAGTTGGACAGTTGGTTATTTAGTTAGTAAACTTAACAATTAGTTAGTGAGTAGGTTAGAAGCAGCATTATTTTGAAAGCCCAATTTTCCCTTCGGAATTTGTTGGCCCTCCGCAATTTTTCCGTTTGGTATTAACTCAGCCCGGTAGTCTGGAGAGGGGCGTGAAGAACAAATTATTTAGAGGCCTAATTGTCTTGAGGACAAAATTCCCTGAGACGGAATTGTCCCACGCAAGAAGATAACATATGAAGAAGCCAAAATGTAGAGAGGTCAAATTGTCCAGAAGCCAAACGGTGTGAAGAAATACAAGCCTAATTGCTAAGCTCTTACGGGGGTTAATATGTAACTTGTGTTCTGTTGGGCGAGCGTATGCCTAATAACTTAGTCCAGGGAAACTAAATGCTGCATTATTTGTAAATCTAAGACAACATCTGCATGCGTGCGTGATAAAAGCAATGACTTTGGAAATTCGCAACGTTATTAGCGAGCGACATGTATTTTAGTGCGAATTGACATTTTCGTTGATTCAAGCCAACGCCCAAAATTCAGTACCAGCACATTGAAGTAGTGCCAAAACAAGCAAATAAAAAGAGATTGGAATAACCGAAAAAAAAGGTGTTGTAGCGAATTTTCAAATTGTAAAAAACAAGTTTACGCTTAGTTTCTAAGTAAATAAAAGAGCAATATAAAAAGAACATGCCAATGCTTTAGGATTCGGCCTCATCTTTTCTTTCCTTCTCTTTCTCGCGCGCCAAATGCTTTTACGTTCTCTCTCTATTTTTATCCTTGTTCTTGCTCTTTTGAGTAAAGTGTCGTCAGGTATGCGTAAATCGTCGCTATCGGGGTTCAGTAACACATATTTTACTGAGAGTGATATAAGCACAAAATGCTACTTGCCTATTACCAACAGCTTATTCCTTCAGGCCAAATGTTTTTGCCATTTATAGGTACCAATCACTAGACCTTGATTGAGGGTCCATAATTAAGCCCCGGATCGAATCTAGGGTTCATCAAAATTGCGCAAAAAGCATGCTCAAGGAAAGAAAGTTAATAATAAATTCAATTTGCCTGGATTTAGAGACTCAGGTGTTTACATCTTTTGTACTTGTTTAAATGTATTGTGTTTAATTTTGCTAAAATAATTTGGTTGGGTATAATGGAAGAGTATTCAAAAAATTTGCATTGCTACGTTCCTAAAAAATAGAACGCGCAAATTAATAAGATTTAATAAAGATCGATAACTTTCCGTTGGTAGTTTTTAGAAAATTTCCCCATTTTTCAAAAATGTTTGATATAATAATTATTCATTCTATTTTAGATATTTTCTAGCATATGTCATTTCTTTAAGATGAAGGCCTCAAGGCAAAGAAGCGTGGAAAAGGAGATGAAGGCTTTTTTTATAAAAGTAAGAAGGCAAACTTTAAACTTCAAAATCCTTGTGAATTTCTTTGTTAGCATGATTTTGCAACGTTAGCTCGAATTCCAAAGAGAGAGAGAGAGAGAGTGGTCAGCCAAAATCAATAGCTTAACCATGTCTTGTCCAGTCTTCATAATAAATTATATACCCATGAAATAATGAAAGCTTACAACAAAAGTTTATTTACTGATAAATAATAATCAATATACGGGAATATTGAATTGAAAAAGTAAAATATATTAATATGGTATTTTATTTATTTATTTTCATTAAAATAAAACCATTTATAATTTCAAAATTTCAATAAACCTACTGTGTTGTTGTTATTGTTTGTTGAATTGACGCAGCTTGTAAGTTGTCGAAACTTAAAAGCTTGCATTTTGCTTATCATAAGAGTTGGGAGCTTTGCATTAATTTTATATTTTTTAAATTGTGATTAAGAAGGTTCATCCTCTTTTATATGAATGGATCCTTCTAAGAGAACCTTGAAATTTTTTAAAAATAAATTTTAGAGATTCTTACTTTTTCAAAAAAGTTTTGAAATTGTGCTCATATATTTGAATATGAGAAATGGTTGTAAGGTAAGAAGGTCTTTTCAATAACACCCCTAACCCCAGTTAGTGGTGCTCTTCGTCAAAACTCGTGATAAAACGTCTTTTCTTATAAAACCTAAAAGAAGATTAAAATTAGTTTCAGATACGATAAAAAAAAGGAATTATTAGGAAAAAGAGTATCACAACGCTACAGTCTTTTGCAGACACAACATATGTTCATTAAGTCCTTTACGGAATTCAGTCATGGTCTATTCGTCCATCTAAGAGAATATCCTTTTTCTATCCCAATAATTTTCATTCTAATCAAACTCTTAGCTTTAAGTTAACTCATTTTTCAAAGTGATTTTTCTCTACAAAACTTTTGTTTAGCCTTTAAAGAGAATTGAATTGAACACTATTTGCAAAGATTAGCTTGATTCTTGGAATTAACCAGGGGAAAAATATAATGATATTTCAAAGAAAGAATACTTTTTACGTTGTCATCGTTGGAATATTCATTTGAATGTCCAGCGTAATAAACACGTTTTTAATTATGTCTCTTTTTATAGTCTTGTATATGATTTTTAAGCGCGTTATTTTGATTACACTCATTTAGACGATAATCCATTGCCTGGTGACAGGCAACGCCCAAACTTCAATCCATTCAGTAAGAGCTTTATTTTATCACGGATAACGAATAAAACATTAATTTAAGTCCTTATGGTTTGGATCAGTAGATACAGTAGTTTGTAGTAGAAAGCAATTCTTAGAACAATAGAATGATTTTAGTTGGGTAAGCCAAACTGGTCAGTGCAAAAGTTATATTAACATTTCACAAATGTACAATTTCAAAGAGCAGCATAATAATGTATGAATATATCAGCTAAAACAGTTGCTAAAGAATATAACTCAGTAGGGAAGAGATAGGGTTTACGGCGAGATACCTTGACATCGCCTCGCCACTTTGCAAAAATTCTCGCTTCCCATTTTTTAAGTGGAGAGTAGGCGATAAAATATTTTTTATTTGAGTGTTATCGATATTTGTTTAAAATTGTATTTGAATAGAAATATTGATTACTTATAATGTAACTAAAATGTAGAAGTTTTTTTGCTTGTATCAATTAAAAAAAATGCAAATTTAAAAACAGAATTTTCATAAAAAACTTTAAAATTATTTTAATTATTATAAAAATTGCAAACTAAGAAAATCTTTTGACTAAAAATTTAAGATGAAGCTTTATTTATTTTAAGAAACTCGTTTGAGAAGAGTTTGACGACATACTGTAAAACCTGTTTGCAAGATTGAAAACAATTTTCCTTGTCTTGAAAATAAGCGTTGTAGCCTAAACTTAGATACTTAGAAGTTCTTGTAAATTTTTCATAGGTCAACAATGCACGCTTAAACTTAGAAAGTCGAACTTGAAACTTCAATTCTAATGGAAAATATGAAAAAGATTTTTCAATTGAGGAAATTATGCTTTTGTGAATAAAATTGTGCTTTGTTCATTTTATTGAAAAATATTCATAATAAAAAATAATTATTAATTTCTTTTTACAAATATTTTTCGTTCTTTATCTTTGTCCTCTTTTTAACTAACAATCTTTCCTCTTCTTTCCATCTTGACCTTTTTTAAGTGGATTTAAAGTGCTCGCCTGTCGCCAGAGGAGATGGGAGAAGGCGTGAAATCAAGTTGTCCTCGCATTTGGCTTTACTAAAAATACCTCGCCGTCAAGCATAAACAGAATAATGCTATGGATATAATTCATCAGGGTGTAGGTAAATTTTAATAATGAACAAACAGCGGTATCTTTGATTTGATGAAAAAGATATACCTTCTTATAACATGTATTAGCCCATCGGTTTAAAATCACGATTGCAAGGTTTACTTAGATGTTAGAACATTTTCAAAGGCAGATTTCCCGTTATCATTCCTCTAGTATCTTGATCTTTCAAAATATTTTGAATATTTTTAAATGAATAAATTTACACCTTCTTATCGATATAAATTCGTTGCCCATCGAAATGATTTAATTAATTGTAAAAACTTAAAAACAATGTTTTATTTTTAGGCTTCCGTGGCGACATGAATAAATAAATTCGATTTAGACGTAAGGAATTCTCATTTTTAATTTTTAAAATGTAACGTTAACATTTTCCTTTCATTCCTTAGATTTAAAGAAAGAGTTTTGTGATTCTTACATCTTTCTCGTTTAATAAATATTTTGATGTTGATGATAATAACACTAACCTTTATATGATTTTGAATTCTATCTTCTTAACTATGATCTGTCTGTTTTAACACAGATTAAAAGATTGAAGTTATATATATATATATATCATAGACTCAATAATTAGTCAGTAAACCAAAAAAATTTCTATCTACTTAAACACTTTTTTAATTATAAACATAATTTTTGACTATTAGTTATTTATATAAAAATTTTAGGGTCAATAATGGCAAGTTTTTAGGTTTAGTCAATCAAGTCAAATTTTTAGTTTTATGGTGAATCAATTGAGATGCTATATTGTACTTAAGATTGGGATTTCTGTTAAGATTTGAAATAATTTATATTTACACTTTCAGTAGACTTAAAAATAGCCTCGATGAAAGTTATTCCATCAAAAAGCGCAAGATGACATGATCCAAGTTAAGATCCAAAACATTATAAAATAATGATGTTGCCGAACTTTTGAACAAAAAAAGACCGAAATTAGTTCTTTAAAAATTCTATGCCTAAAAGTAGTCAGATTTTAATCCTCAAAAACACATATGAGAAAAAGTCGCAAATTTAAGTAATAAATGCTTAGCATATTTTGAATGTATAAAAATTCTTTTTTAATAATTATTTGTTAATTTTTAAAGTCAATATTTTAGGCCAAAATTTTTATTTTTAAACAAAATCATGATAACATATTTTCAATTAGCCTATTTTTGAGGCCCGATTATAATAAATTTTTATATATGTAAGGTTGATCATCTCAGTGGCCCTTCGGCCTTTTGATTATCGTCGCATCCTACAACTTTTACCATGTCCAACAACCTAATTTTACATTTTTTTTGTTACCAACATCTTTATTTTTCATTTATTAGTCCATTCTATTTCATTTATGCGAAATAAATTCTATTCTATTCTATAGACATAAGGAAAACGCGAATATAAGCTGAAAAGTAAAAAATATGTACAAATAAAAATCTATTCAATAAAATATCCACATTCGTTTTTTGCAAAAAAATAATTAATTTTTGTTTTTTTTTGTACTTAAAATGATTTATTTAATGATGTTAGCTAAAGTGGGAGATATTAAATTTTCATTGATATATTTATGCATTGAAAAAAACATAATGACATAACATGTAGTTTACCATCCCAATGATCACACTTGTATAAAAAGGATTCAAGTATCGTGTATAGATAGATTTATTTATATTTATAAGAAATTTGATTACATTTTACAAAATTTTTATAAGCAAAAAAATGTATATATATACCAATTCGGAAAAAGGAATTCATACAAAATCGTATAATCAAGCTCGAATAAATTTAAGTGCATATAATCACAAAGACATGAAATTTCAACTCTGATAAAATGCTTGAAAATGTCATCTTTTCACTCTAATAATAACACAATTGAGGACACGAATCTCTTAAATCAGGATCATGGCAGATGTTCCTTCTTCCATATTTTTCTTCTGAGCAGAAACCCTGGTCTAATTAAAAAAATGAAAAATTAAATAAGCTTAGAAAGGTATATATATATATATAGAGAGAGAGATAAATATTTTAGAAGATTTGACCTCCACTCACAAATCATTGGAAATTGATTCATCACATGCAAAGCATTTATTATTAAAGAAAATTCTGAAAGAAATAAGCCGCTAATTAACCATTGTTAATTAAATAAAAGAATATTATACGCAAAGACTACCATCTAAAGATGCTAAAGCAATCACATCAAGATTACAAAAATATTCATAGATAAAACACGTATAGGCATCCTTATCAACTCATAATTTTATCCTTCTATAACATCTCAATAAGAACTTCAAAAGCTTTTCATAAAGAAGAGAAAGGTTTTCCTATATTTGATATGACCAGAGCACCTCTTCTCTATAAAACCCCTATTCAGCTCATCCTGGAAGATGTAATCAAATTTATGATGCTGTTAACACTGAAAGAGCACAAAAGAATTTTACCAAATAAACGTTGGATTAATATAATCGGGTTACAAAGAAAGACTAAAATGCCTTCCATGATGTACAGATTCAAAAGCAGGGCATGATTTCAGTGTAAAGGATTTTTGTGAACGGAAAGATAAAACCAAATCCAGTCATAAAAAAATCATAACTAAAAAGGCTTCGTCAATAAATGTTGTTATGTTATAATAAAAAATAGAAGCTAGAATAATGTGAGTATATTATAAAAAGAGTGTTATAGATATTTGGCAAGTTTGGATATAAATGAAAACACTTCCTAGGAAAACTACTTTTGAAACACTTTCTTTTGACTTGTAATTGTAATTGTGCTTTTTTTCGGGAATTCTTTCATGTATAAATTGCATTGTTAAAATATTGTTATATTAATTTTTTTAGTTCCTTCTTTATTAAAAATTAAGAATTAAGATTGGTAAATAAATTTCTTTCTTTCTTTACTATAATTAATACTAGTCATACAATTAGCATTGCACCACTGTTTCAATTTATCCATTTGAAAAGAAAAGTATTTGCCACTTCTATTATAAGAGAAGGATTTTATTTATAGTTAAATCATCTGCAAAAACAAAAAAAGTTTAGATCGATTTAAGAAAAATTTTTTTATAACATAGGCTAAGCCAGGCAATAACAAATTTTAATTGTAACAAGCAAAAAAATTAGCTTGGAATTTAGTCTCCTACTTTTATAAAATCAATATGAAGTCCAAAAAAGTTATTATATAAATTATCTGACTCTTTATTTATTCAAGTTTATCTCAAAATTATCTTTCTTTATATTCTTGTCAAAAAATTATGTGTTTACATTGCGAATTTTATTACCATTTACTTTACTTATGAAAGAATGAACATTTTGTTTCTTGGATATCTCAATAAAATTTGTTCTCATATTTTTCCTCATATAATATTTTTGTAAAGTGGCTAAGATATGTAGGACATCAATTTTTGGCATTGCTATTGGAGGAAACTTCTACAAGGTTAAAATCATTACTTAACCACGAGTTTTAATTATAACAAAAGTAAGTGGTCAACCAGTTATAGAGAACTTTACTTGAATAAAAAATATTTAAATAAGTTTTTTTTCAAACTAGGTTCAAAATTTGAAAGATGTGAAAATTAAGTTTGGAAAATATATTAGAATATAATTTTCTAAGCTGCTTTGATGTTAAGCAAAATATAATTAGGATTTAGGACTGAAGATAAGCAGCGTTACCTGTACATGCGCTGATGCATGAGGATCGTAAATCTGGATCTGAACAAAGTTGCTTTTTTGAAAGATTGTAACAAAAACCGGCATCTTAAAAGGAAGAAGAATGCATTCAAATGTATGAATGAGGCACTTGCATCTTAGAATGATGAAATTTGACATTGCGAATGTGCACTTTTGATTAAAAAAAATTCAATTTAAGAAGCGGGAAAAATAATGAAAGAGGTTTTTAAAGTTTGGCGACATCACGGCACACATATCTTTGAGTGTGACTTTGAGTTTGAAGAGGTTAGTGTGCAGAGTATAGAAATTTTAGATTTCCTAAATCCCACTCCAAGATGAAAAATGTTTTAAAAATTGGAAAAATGAATTCGACAATTTTGATTAAACCAATTAAAAAACATATTAATAGAAATTTAATTAAAAAATCATTTTTATCTTAGAACTAGAAAAGCCAGTGTGTAGTAAAGCAAGTCTAACTCTTTCACAATTTTTTTTAAACATTAAGAAATTGTGAATTATTATATTTCAACTTTATACCTACATACTTTTATAAAATACCTGAGATGCTTAAATTTTTTTGTGTTGAAAAAAATTGAAATTGCAATGAATATGGACAAAAGTAAGGGTGATTAACATGCTGGGTATGATGACAACAAAACATCAAAAAATGAAGAACATGTGAATAAGTGACAGAAGCTGAGGGACAGGAAGAAGGCATTGGATGAGAAATCACAAAGAGTCTAAAAAAAAAACACCATCACCTCTTGCATTACTTTTCTTAAAATTTTAAAATAATAATTTTATTTTATTTTTTTTTTTTTTTTTTTTTTGAAAAAATTCGGCTTTCATGGCATTAAAAGTAAAAGTTATTGCCATTAAATAAACATTATCCTTGATTTTTCACACAACTATATTTGATAGATGAACATTTTTTAAGATGAAGTCTGAATGACGTAAGAGACCCATTCACGAAGAAACGATGCGCGTTTTTGAGTGTATTATTCTGTTAAAAATGTAAAATATGCAAATATCCTAATTTGAATTGATTTGTTAAACATATAAAGTTTTCAGTGATGATAAAGTGTGTTCCTTTGTAATTTTATTATGCGAATACTAAATCACATTTTCTGAATATTTTCCTGGAAAAATTTTCACGACAATACAAGTATAGAGATATTTAAAAGAAAGAATACAACGCTTGTGATTGGTCAATTTGTAATGGTACTAATATATATGCCTAAAAAGATACGCATATTCTTATTGAAGGAAGTTTAATACGCGTATGCTAAAATTGATGTATTCGTTTTGTCTCGGAAGTTAACGCCATGATAAATAAGCGAATATAAAGGAGGAAAGAGAAAATTAAATCGCATACCTTGTTGACTTTCACCTAAAAGGACACATCAAAAGTTTGTGAAAATGAATGAATTGATAGTAAGGAAAAAGAAAGATAAACCCCTTAGTGTTTTTGTGTTTTACTTTTACGTTCAAACATAAAGATGCGGATGAGTGTTTCAAGCAAGAAGGCAAACATCTTGAAAATGAGACATTTTTGGACAAATCTGTAAAAGTCTTGAGAGATATTTTAATAAATTCTGTATCCAACTAAAACTTTGTTGTTAAATGTAAATGAATATTGATTTGGACGATTGACATGAAGTGTTTTATTGGCACGACAATCTGCCACAATCTCAAAATATTGACCTTCAAATACACATACATTGTTTATGATCATGTGAAGATTTTATTTTGAGGGAAAAAAATCAGATAATCTTTTAGGAACGATTTTCACGTTATTTGCAAGAAAGTTTAATTTAACCATTTTGCTGCCAATAAAGCTGACGTGACTGCTGGTAAATAATCAAAGCACTTTCACTCGTAAAGTAGGGTAATCACAGTTTTTGTGATTTTGTTTTTAAGAGTCGGAAGTCTTGGGGATCGAACCCCCGACCTTCAACTGTTAAGCTGAGAGGTACGCCATAACAACAATTGAGACTCCGCTATTTCTTGAATATATAATAAAGCTAAATTAAAAATCTTCATAAATTCAAAATTTTCTTTCGTTTTTTTGGAAGAAATTTGGAATTGATTAACATTGGAAAAATAAAACTTACTCAACAACAGAAAGATAGTCACTAGAAGATACGGGAAAATAGGAGAGAACATTTTTTTGAAAATTTTTAATTCAAAAATCTTGTGGACTGTATGAAAAAGTTGTGTGTGTGTGTGTTTCTCTAAGGAGTCAGGTTTACTGCTTATATACTCTCACCTCCATGTTCAATTATCTCAGTGAATCAACAAGGACGTTTTATGAAATGCTTAATTACTTATTTTTGAAAGGTTTTAAAACTACTACAGTGCAACCATTAATTAAAAAATTTTTAAAATAAAGCAATTATATAAGCTTTGATGAAGACAACTAATCCCCTCCCCCTAACATGTAAGAGAGTTGACAAATTACATTCCTTTTTAGATAACAAGTATACAATCCAGTAGCAGGAATGGCCAACCCATGCCAAAATTCAAGAATGGAGGAAATCATCAATTCGAAATAACTTTGCGTATTTAATTCCAAACTTCAATAAATTTTACAATGAAATGAAATTCAAATTTAAATTAAAATTTTTAGTTATTCGTATGACGCTGTGTTGAGAAAAGGTGTTTCCCTAAGTATAATTAATGAGATTGAATTAGAGTCTGGGAGGAGTTGATGATAGGTTCTATTGAGTTGATAAATGCGGAAATGAGATGCATGATTTGGGGGTGGGATAGAAGTGCTAATAGGGAGGAAGGGAGATCTAAGAAGTGTAGGAGTATTTTTTATTTTTATCAAGGATTTTAATGCGTTGAGGTGAGAATATTGGGCATTGGAGGATGGATAGGAGTTTCGATGTGGGGGCTGGAGTGTAATTTTATGTTGAAAAGGTGTGCATAGCATGGGAAATGTGCGCTGAACCATCCTATCATGTTACGTGGAAGGGTAAAGGTTGTATTCAGAGTGAATTGGGCTAAACTAGAAGATGTGTTTGGACTAAGAAGTTTTCAAAAGAAGAAAAAGGAAAAGAAGAAAGAAAAAAAAAGGAAAGGTGTGAAGAGGAAGTACTATTTTTTTTTTTTATTATTTTTTTTTTAAAAAAAAATGAAAGGGAAAGGGGAAAAACTAAAATTTTGTTGGGGGGGTAGGGGGAAAGGATTGGGGGAAGAGGCAATGTATTTTTTTTTAGATAAAATAGGGAACTATGGAATGTGAGGGAACTTCTCCAAGCTAGAGGAGCCATATTGAATGACCGGAAGTATGCTTGAGGTGTATATTAATTTGCTCATTTTTGGATGAAGGTCCCATTTATATGAGATTGCTTTTTCAACAGAGAAGTGACTTGTTAATTTCAGATTTGATTGGAGTGTGATGCCAAGGTATTTTACATATGGTTCGGAAGTAAGTTGTAACAGTGCGTTCAGTTTTAGTGGTAGTGTAATCGTTCTTTTCCGTGTGAAGTGTATGAGTTTAAGTTTGTCCATGTTTTTAAAGGAGATTTTATACTTGTTAGCGATTTGATTAATTTGTGTAATCAAGTTCAGGGTGTTGTTAGTGTTGTTTGATTGAGGTGTGTCTGAGAAAATGAATAACATGTCATCAGAGTAGCATTGGGAGAAATGTGAGTTAGAGTTTATGAAGTGAAGGATTGGATTTATGAGAACTAACCAAAGAAAGTCTGATAGACAGCCACCTTGTGGAGTAGAGATGGCCAATGTTTGGAAGTGTTTGCATTTATTATGTAATATAACAAGAATACGACCCTGAAGGTAATTGGAAATAAATTTGATGATATAAGTATGGTAGTTGTTATCAATAAGGTTGATGATGATGGCAGGGTTCCTTGCTGAGTTGAAGGCGTTTTGGATGTCTAGAAAGATCGATGTCGCGGTGTGCTGATTTTTTAGTGTTTGTTCTAGGGTGAGGCGTGTCAGAGCCAATTCCGTGCCCCTATTTGGAAGATATGCAAGTTGGTTAGGGGGTATTAAGTTATGCTTGAGTATGTAGTGAATCAATCGTCTTCTTAAAAATTTTTCAAAAATTTTACCTACTTAGGTCTCCAATTTATCTGACTATGATCTCGTTTTGGTTTAGGAATTAGTATTAGTTTGCATATTTTCCAAATATAGGGGAAGTAGCTCAATTTGAGGCAAGCATTGCAGGTATTAAGCAGGTGGGGGTGTGAAATGTGATAGGCTTTCTTTATATCAGGGGTTCTTAAACTTTTTCAGTTACGGACCCCTTTGGGAATCTGGTAGAACTCGCGGACCCCTTACCTAGGAAAATACATATAAAAAGATGACCTTTCATAAAATGAGTTTATTTATTCAAATCTAATGAAATTTATGAAAGCAATATATGAGAACACAAGAAACAATGTGAAAATGTAACATATTTGTATTTTGTAAATTAATTAAACCAAAAGCCTTAATTTTGCTGGAAAGTTTTCTTTAGTGAGACGGATGCTGTTGTTGTTTGCCCTGAATAAAAAGAGGAAACTGTGGAGTGGTCTTCGATAATGTTACACGTATATAATCTCTTTTCTTTTTGTCTTGATAGAAACGAGTGAAAAAAAACCCATCTCACATAGGCTTGGATTTTTTTACTTTACAGCTCTGTGGCTTAATTTTGCAAAGGTAAATCTCAGTTTTTATTTTGACCTTGCTGATGCTTCTTTAAGGACCGCCGAAGGGTTCATGGACCCCAGTTTAAGAACTCCTGCTTTATATGTTTAATGGACATATGGTCAAGGCTGCTGGAAGCAGTGGTTCGCATGGAGTGTATAGTTTTGTTCAGTTCTCTGGTTGTGATTTTGTGATGAGGAGTATATAATATTCTTTGAAAGGTAGGCATCTGATTTCATTCTTAAGAGCGTATGATCAATGTTGTCAGTATTGATGTGGTCTGTGGCGAATAGTGCATTGAGGAGTAGGTGATTGACATGAGTGCAAGTGTGATCATTAGCGAACAAATTTAAGAGTGATTCAGGGTGTTTTTTGTGTGTAAGTTTGATTTTTTCATTAGGTTTGATGGTGTTTGATTGCAGAAATCTTTCCATGATTGCTTTTGGCGTGTTTGATTTCTAGTTCATATTTCTTTTTGAGGGATAGGTATATATAATGTATGTGTGGTCGGAGGCTGATGGAGCATCTGCTATTTGCCAGTTGAGAATGATATTCGTTGTTTCATTGGAGGTGACGGTTAGGTCGATGTGTGATTGGTAGATATTGTTTAAATGGTGTCTTCTGAAAGTGGGCGTTTTATCGTTGTGGATCAATGTGAGGTTGTTGGAGGTTAAGCATTCAAGTGTTTGCAAGCCGCGTGAATTTTGTTTTGTGTCCCAAAGGTAGGATCTGGAATTTAAGTCAGTGGATATGACTATATTACAGTTATTTTTGAGGCTTTGTTTGATTTTTCTGAGAGATAGTGCAAAATTGTGTGGTATGGGATGTGTAAGAGAAGGTTGAGAGTTGAGAGAGCAAAAAAGTAGGGGTTTAGAACATGAGGGTTCTAAAGTAAATACAAAATTTGAGTTAGAGTAATGGAGTAGTGGTGAATTTTGAATTGAATTTTTTATTAGTATGCAGGCAGAGTTATCTGTCAATGGAAGTATGTGTATTAATTTGTAGTCTAAAATTTGGTGTGGAATGTAGATGTAGGCTTCATTGATAGATATTATAGCTTTTGATGTAGCTAAATGGGCTTGTTTGCAGTTGAGGCAACAAATCTTGCTTGTGTCGTTCAGTAAGGTGCAAGAAAGTGTTGTGTGTCCAGGGTGAGCGCAGTGTGCGCAGTTTGGTTGAGTGGCGTCGCATTTTGAGGATGTGTGGCCGTGTTTGAAGCAAATCTCACAATGTTTTACTTTCGATTTCATTACATTGAGTGTTAATAACGGGTGATTCAAAAATATTTTGGATTGACTGATTAAATATTGATAAGTTTGAAAAAAAATTAATCAATCTAAACTTTATATTTGCTAGAAAGCTTTTATTTTAAGTTTCCTTATTAACTTTTTTGTTATTGGTATACTATAGTCTTATAGCATTTAAATTGAAGGAGAAGTTATTCATCGCACAAATGGAAAATTTTGATCTAAGCAACTTTCCTCATTTGAAATAGCAATATAAAAATGTATACAAATTTACAGTGCATTCAGAATTAGTAAGGTTATATTTCAAGAGTTTTTTGTAGTCGTTTTAGCGATTTTAAAGAAGAAGAAAACACTTGCGTCGGGATCAGTGCCGGATTAACATAGTAGCAGATGTAGCAGCTGCTACAGGACCCGCGCTTAGCTGAAAATTTTTTTTTTCAGATGGTGGAATCTGGCACTGCTTGGGAAGATTTGCTAGAAACAAAGAAGTTTTCACACATCTATATGTTGTATACGTACAGATGTGAACAAGCTTTTTCTTCAATGATAAAAACAGATTCAAATTTGAATAATTGTTTAAAGCTTTCTGTTACTAAAACTAACTACAAATTTCATCAGCTCAAACAACATCAGATCAAAACTATTTTAAAAATCTCATTAATTACATGTTTTTTGTTTATTTATTTAAACTTAATATCTAAAATTTGAAAGAATTATTGTGCTAGAAAGAAAACTTAAATTTTTTATTTTGCAAAGATTATTATGAGAAATTTTAAAGTCCAATATAAAAAAATTTACACATTTTAAACTTTTAAAGGTATATATTTAAAAACAGGAGGGGAAAGAAATTTTTGGTGCCTTGCAAATGTAAATTAACATGATTGGCGCATATTTAGAAAAGTTTTGCCACCCATATAGTAGAACCTCAGTTAACAAACACCTCAAAATTACGAATAAATCGATTTGCGAGCATTTTTCACAAAATTTTTTGACCAAACTGAATAGATGCTACCTCTTCTCTTTTGCCAAAGACGTTAAATGCTTAATTATTATTTGAATTTAAAAATGTTTTTATGATAGAAGTATATGCTGTTGTGAAAATTGAAGAGTGAGTGATAAATATTTTGCCTAAATTGCATTCTCCGTTTTTTGAGTTCTTAGCGACTTTCCAGATGAGAGAGGAGTATATTTTAGGGGTGGAAATGCAAGAATAAAGGGGATTCTCTCTTTTTCCATTTCCACGCGTAAATTACTCGATGGAAAGTTTTCCATCAAACCTCATTCATTTTGAACTTTATCATTTTGGGCCGAGGGAGGTCCATTGGATCATGTGTAGTAAAATTTTTGCCAAGTTTTCGAAGTTTCAAACTCCAAAAAATGTGTGAGAATATATGAAGATATAGTGAAATCTAGGATCCGAAAAAAAGCCAACTTCTAAATAATTCTAAGACCACATCCAGATGAAAGTGTTCAGACAAAATTTGTATAAGTAACGTGGTACAAGAAAATGCTAAATCTTCATTCCAAATTTAGTGAGAAAAATATTTACATTTTTTTGCAATAATTATATTTTATACCAAATTTTATTAGATTAGCCAAATAAGCATAGAAAAATTCGTTATATCCAAAAAATTAATATGTATTAGGTTTTCACCCTACTTTATGAAAAAAAAAGTAAAAAATATACTTTCAGAAATAGAGATAAAACTAAGAAAAAAACTAAATCAGATCAAAACAAAAAGCTTCAATTAAAAAAGGGTTCATTTTTTCAATAAAAATGATTAATATATATATATATATATTCGCATAGCGTGTATAAACAAGGATAATGTTTAATTTATATGTAGATGGCGTTAATTCGAAATAATAATATAAATGACTTTGTAGCTTGTTACAGAGGTAAACTTTGCATCTTATTTTGTAAAACTTCGTGTTCAGATGTGTGAAGGTTAACTCCACACGGTGGCGCACAGGAAGCCCATCAGCTCTACTCATATACTACTGCCTTGCTTATGAAGGGAACGTAAGTATTTATCATTTAGAAAATTTTTTAAATTTATCAAAACCTTGTTTCCTTTTATGGATGCATTTATTTATATAAGCGAACCTTGAGATGAAAAGTTAACGTCAAAAATCATGAAGCTTCAGTCTTGCGATGTAGGTTTTTTGTGAAATGCGTCAAGTAGATTTATATTGCATCAAAAAATCTACTTTTACAAAAGTTGGTCAAGGTTCCTATATTTATTGTATTATGTTAGTTTTACTATTCGATCAGTGCTTCTCATCAACAGATGAGGAATTTGTCTCTCGAGCCGGCTAAGAGGAAGCAAAAATTTGAGACCAAAAATCGACAAACGCTAACTGAGGATATTAAAACTATATAAATATACTTATTTAAATATAAAAATCCAGTAACAATTTTATTTGTCATTAAATCAGTATAACCCCACCATATTTTTTATTAAACAAATTATAAATGATGCGCTGTTTTTCAATTTTTTGAACTATTTTGAAGAAACAGTAAATTTTATTCACGAAGCAAAAGTTTTAAAAATCATTAAATTGCGAGCACTCTGGTCATCATCACAACCAGTGGCGGTTTTAAGGGGGCAGGGGGCTATGGCCCTCCCCAGTTTTTTGACTGGACCCCATGTTGGCCCCTCTACATTTTTTGAGTGGGTTTTGCATCCAGGGGAAGAAATATCTCTCTTATCTGGACGGGTGAATCTTAGACCAAAAGCACTCTTAATTTGAGGTCTTTGCTGGCATCGAAACATGAGAGCACCACCCAAATTGATTATAAAAAACTAAAGTTTCAGAATTCTAAATATCGATAAGTAATTCTCATGAAAAAAATTGATAAGTTTTAAATTTTTTAGTTTTAAACATATTTCTTTACAATCTTTTTGTTTATAAGATTTTTCTATAGTGTTTTCGTTTGGAATTAAATTATATAATTTTATAAGTAATTATAACTATGCCTACGATAAATATTTATTGTTTTTAAATTATATTCTAAAATATATTTAAAATGATATTTTAAATACAAAGATTGTAAATACAAAGCTAAAAAAGTTAAATTTTTCAAAAAATTATGAAAATTCATTGGAATAATTCAAAGAAAAAAAGTAAAACATATGTATTTCGTAAATTGCAAAATTTATAAAAAAAATTATCTATTTAAAAACTTGGCCTTTGTTTGGCCCCCTCACTTTTGAAAATCCCCGAACCACCACTGATCACAACAACCGTCAAGAGTATACTAGAGAAAAATGTTAAGAAAAGAGAAATTCCTTCCTAACATTTTAATCTAGTGCTTTTGAGAGGTGGATTTGATGATGACTACTATATTGGCCAAAAATTAATCATCTTTAAAATTTTGTTCGTGAATAAACTTTACTGTCTAATACTTTATCCTTCTCATACTTTTACTCATGAACACGTCTCAGCCCCGACTATCTATTTAGGAGAAATTTTTTTTCCATTATTTATCATTTTTTTATTCTTGCTTGAATGGCAGAGAGAGTTACATACACACACGGATACTTGATTACAACCAGTGTACACATATGTTATATAATCTTCAAAGAACTTGGATAAGAGAAGAAGAAGTTTAATGAAAGTCAAAGTTTCACAAAATATTAAATAACACACAAGCACATATGAGGCTAATAAGAAGCGCTTTTAGTGTAACATTTAGATCAATAAATGATTGATATACCAAAGTGATTATAAATGTATTATAAACATATCAATAAACATAATAAAGAAGTTAACACTCAATAAAAAAAATGATATATAGTAAATGTTAAATTTATTATTATATTACTAGACGGTCCTGTGTTTGTCTCTCGCTTCGCTCGAGACGTAGGATTCTAAATCTCAAAAAGCTAGGACGCCACATTCTAGCACGTGTGACAGATCATTGCTACTGTGATTCTAGGACGTGTGACAGATCATTGCTACTGTGATTCTAGGACGTGTGACAGATCATTGGTACCGCGTGATCCTAAGTCCTGTGAAAGATCATTGGTACCGCGTGATCCTAGGTCCTGTGAAAGATCATCGGTACCGCGTGATCCTAGGTCCTGTGATTCATAGGTCCAGTTAAAGATCATTGGTACCGCGTGATTTTAGGTCCAGTTAAAGATCATTGGTACCGCGTGATGCTAGGTCCTGTGAAAGAATATTGGTACACCCGTGATTCTAGGTCCTGTGAAAGATCATTGGTACCGCTGTGATTCTAGGTTCCCTTAAATATCATTGGTACCGTGGTTTTTTAGGTATACTCAAAAGATCATTGGTACCGGGATTATAGATACTATCAATGAACTCGTAAGGATCATTGGTACACCCGTAAAGATCATTGGGTGGAATTAGATTATCATTAAAAATAAATTAAAAGAAAGAATATTAAAAAAGTATATTATAATAATAATAATTTACTATATAAATTCTAGAAAAGCCTTAATTTTTTTAAAATAACGAATTAGCACATTTGAATATCATAAAAATAATTTAAATGAGACAATATAAATTAAGTATATGATTATAATTTATTTTTTACTATATAAAATCTGAAAAACATTAATGAAAGGTAGAAAGATCTATTTATTTAAATTAAAAATAGATTAATCTATAGAATTAGCAAATTAGATTATCATTAAAAATAAATTAAAGCAGACATTATAAATAAATAATATGTAATCTATATAAAATCTAAAAAACCTTAATCAAAATAAGAAAGATCTATTTATTTAAATAAACATTGATTCGTACTAAATCTATTGAAAACTCTTAATACTTAAAAAATAAAATTTTAAATAGAGTTTAGAAAAATAAAATTCATAAACTAAATAATTTAAATTAAAGAAATCTATTATTGAAAAATAAAATTTATAAACTAAATAATTCAGATTTAATAGAAATCTATAAACTTTAGTTATTTAAAAATTATCAATAGTAGGTATCAATTTATAGAAATCTAAATAACAAAATTTATAGATTAAAAAAACAACTTTAATAAAGAATCTTGTTTTATTAAAAATATAGATTTGAAATAGTAACATACAAATTTATTATCTTTTTTGAGAATGAATAAACCCATCAACCATTAATTGAATTGGATATATTGAGAATGAAAATTTTTTTTAATGAAAATGAGTTTTTTTGATTGGTTAAATTAAGTACATTATATACGTATATACAAAATATACAAATATATATGAAATTTTTTTGAATTAAAACATTTATGATAAATTAAAGTTAATATTGTTATTTAGAATGATAAGAGGTTTCTAAAAATATATAAAACTTGCTTTTTTGTTGAATATATGTGAAGTCATAATTTTGAGGTCGTTTGAAAGGGCCTGAAAAATCGAAAATTAAAAAAATGGAAAATTCAAAAATTTTAAAACGTATTCTGATAGAGTTTGATACGCTGATTCCGAATATGTAATTTATTTGAAATGAATCGATTGATTTTTTAATTTTTTTTGAGGTCAAAGTTGGAATTTTTGTCATTTTTTCAAGTTCAAAGGCTAAAAAAAGTATTTCAAAATTTTTTAATTTAAAATATTTTTACATTTTCGTGATCAGTATAAAATTTCCTTTAAAATGTGGTATTAAAATAGAAAATTGGATAAGTTTGAAATTTTTCGAAAATTTTGTAGAGGTCACCCCTTACAATTTTTTAAAAAAATAAAAAAAATTATTTCCCAATTTTTTCACCGTAGTATGATTAAATAATAGGTTTATTTTATGAATATGCAAAAAAAATGTAAAAAAATATTTCATTCTTTATTTTACACGCCAAAATATAGTGAAACATAGCAAAATTGTGCATATTGTTCAAGGGCTGATAAAAAAAAATTTTGAATTTGTATCAAAACTAAAAATAATTCAAAAATGTAGGTAAAAGGATGCTCTTTAAGATGCGCATGGTTTAAAATGTTTTTTAAAAAATTTCTCGCATAAAATTTTCTTTAAAAGTTAAAAATTTGAAAATATCACTGAATTGAAGACACAAAGTTTTTTTAAAAATTGTTAAAATCAAAAAAAATATATCAAAAATAAATATTTTTCAAAATTTTAAAATTCTAAAATAAAATTTAAGCAATTTTAAATAAGATGATGTAAATATTAGAAAAAAATAATTTATTTTTGATGTAAAATTTTTGAATCAAAAATGTCAACTTTTTGAAAATTCAAACCTTTTTTATAAAAAATGTAATTTTTTTTTTCGAAATTTTTTTTTACAAAATCATTTATTTATAAAAGTACTTTAACTCACTTGAAATTTTTTTTAAAATTTTTGAAACATCTCGCGGGAATTGAAAAAATGAGAAAATTTAGAGTTCAGATGCGGGTCAATGAACTCGTTCTCAGGTCATTTAACCAAGACCACGTGATAGCGCTCCAGAAATGAGGTAGATGAACATTTTATAGCTTGGAAAAAACTTTTTTATTGTAAAAGTTATTTGACTTTGAATGCTTAAAGTAAAAAGAAAATCGGTTCGGTGAAATATATAAATATATATATATATATATATGATTCGCTTGAAATTATTATATTATAGACTAAAACATGCACAATAACCTTCAAAAAAGACAACAAATTTTACTGAATTCTTACTCCTCTCTTGTCTATTCTATTTCATTCTTAATTAAGCTTAACCCATTTACGACCAATTTTCCTATTTTGGAACATAAGTAATTTCATCTTCGTTTGCTTTTTTCAATGACTTTGAATATATAATATATATATTTTGAATATATATATATATATTCATAAATAAAGAATTCATAAATTCAATATATAGACTTTAAATATATTTATATATAAATCGTCTGCGTTTTTTTAGATATCGTCTGCTTTTTTTTTTTTTTTAATCTTGTGCCATCCAAGTTACAACTTAAAAATTTTCCTATAATATTTTGAAAAATTTATAATTTGAGTTCAAAATAAAAAGTTTTTTATATTTGTATTTGTATATTAATGGACCCAGATGTTCAGTCTGTAATAAATTCAGCTAAACTAGGTGGAATTAAGTCTCTACTATGTAGGGAGGTTTCTAAAGATAGTTTAGCCAAGGCTTTCATGTTTTTAATTGAAACCCATAGTAATGATAAATTTACAGAATTGAATCAAAAGCTAGATAATATAACTTCAAATCTCTATTATCTAAAAAATAAGGATAATCTTTCAGGTACTTCATCAGAGGTCAAAATTACTCATCCCACTTATTCCTCTACCTTGAAAAAAGGACTAGATTTTTCTGATAACGATAGCTTAATAATTTATTCTGATAAAAAACAAAATGTCATCAACACACTCAAACATTCACAAATTGTAAAATCAAAACAGATTAAAGGTAAAATTATAACTAAGTTTTCTGACAAAGAAAGCAAAAATAAAGCTGAAATAAGCCTAGCGAAAGATAGTATTAAATTTGAAAAATTTAATTCTAAACCAGTAAGATTTTTTATAAACTCAATTAATTTTGATTGTACTGAAAATGAATTTAGGTCTTTTTTGATTGATAAAAATAAAATAAAGTCAGATGATATAATTAGCATAGTTAAAATAAAAAATTTGAAAATAAGTTTCAATATATTCTAAGATTTTCTAAAGATGCGGTTAAAAGTATCAATAGTCAAGGCAGAATTTATTTTATGAATTATAGTTTTCCATTAGTAATCTTTAAACCTAAAATAAAAAGATGCTATACATGTCAAAATTATGGCCATTGGGATCATGAATGTAATGGTGTCGGTAAAACTAAATGTAGATTTTGTAAGAGCCTTGATCATACTACTTCCAATTGTTCGACTAATATTGAGAAATGTAGTCAGTGTAAAGACTATAATCATACATGTTTTAGTGAAAAGTGTATAAGTCTTAAACAAAAACAGGATGAAGTGAGTAGAGTTTTACATGATAACCTACAGAATATTATAAATAGTAATGAAATTTAGTTCTCTATCACACTCTATGCTATACTCACAGTCTTCTTATGATGCATTAGAAGTAGATTTTTACGATAACATTTCATTAAATTCAAATAGTTCTGAAAATAGTCAGTGCCGATCAGAACTTGTAACCGATATTGAAAATTTTTTACTCCCATATAACTTCAATATTTTAAGTTTAAATATTTGTTCTTTGAAAAATAAAATTTCACAATTAGAGATTTTATTGAACGAAATTAATTGTAATTCATCTAAGTTTGTTTGTATTGTATGTGTGCAGGAAACTTGGCTGTCCGATAAACTGATACAGGTATGTTCAATAAACGATTATATCTTTTTAAATCAGGAATCGAAGTTCACAACACATGGAGGTTTAGGTTTTTTCATAAATAGAAAGCTTGTATACGAAGTTATTTCTTTACCAATTGAAGATCTTTCATTTGAAGTGCTTGTAATTGTTATTCATTTTTCTAGTGGCAAAAAAGTTTTACTCATAAATATTTATCGCCATCCTTATTCTTGTTACGAAAAGCCAACAGATTTTGATAAACTTTTATCATACTTGGATTTTCATTATCCAAAGATCATTAAAATTTTTGCAGGAGATTTTAATTATAATTTATTTGACCTAAATGTTTCTTCTTCCGTGTCATCATTTTTTGAAGTCTTTTTTTCTCATTCTTTTTTTCCTGCTATCACAAAAATGACTTTTGCATCTTCTCAGTCTTTACTTGATAATTTTTTTGTAGATAGTTCTACTTTAAATTATAAAAGTTTTATAGTCAAGACATGCATTTCAGATCACTTTCCAATTGTATTATCTTTAAATGCTGGTTTTTTCAATAATAAAGTTTTATACAAACAATATTTTAATTTAAATAAGTTTATTGAAACAGTATCAAATTTTAATTGGATGTCTCTGATGAGTATTTCTGAAAACCCAGAAATAATTGCTGATTATTTTATTGATAAGTTCTCCTATGATGTTAGCATGTCTATGACAACTAAACATATTAATAAAAGTTATAAATATCGAACAGGGTCAAATGGGTGGGTCACAAAGGAGTTGCTTAAACTTCTTCGTAGAAGAGACGTTTTATATAGAAAGTTAAGGCGAAAAGCTAATAAAGATTCAAGACAAGAGTTTATTTGTTTGAGAAGTGAAATTCAAAGATTGATTAGAAAATTAAAATATGATTATTATAACAATATTTTTGAAAAATGTCATTCGCCTAAAGACACTTGGAGAGTTATAAATTCTGTTATTAAAAAAGAAAAACATAGTATAAGTTCAATTTTAGTAAATGATAGAGTAATAGTAAACGATTTAGACATTGCTACTACTTTTAATAATCATTTTATTGATCTTAATTTGGATAATACTTTTGATCTCACAAAATGTAATGCAACTCTGCCCAAAATTAACCATGTCTTTAGATTTAGTTCAATTACTGTTAATGATGTTATTTTTGCGATAAATGAACTGAGAAATAATGATTCTAAAGACATATATGGCATGTCGGTAAATCATATTAAATTGTCGAAAAATTATATATGTATTTTTCTTTGTAACTTTTTTAATATGTGTATTTTTAAATCTGTTTTTCCATCTTGTCTAAAATTGTATAAGGTTGTCCCAGTATACAAAAAAGATAACAAGCTAAATATATTAAACTACAGACCGATAAGTTTGGTGAGCGTTGTTTCAAAAGTTTTTGAGAAAATTATTTTTAAACGAGTGTATTCCTTTTTTTCTAATAACAATTTATTTTATGACAAACAATTTGGTTTTAGAAAGTTTCATTCAACTCAGTATTTGCATACATTTTTTATAGACTCTGTTATCTCTTCCTTAGATAAAAATGATACTTTTTTATCTTTTTTCTTCGACCTTTCTCGTGCTTTCGATATGATTTCTCATTCTCTTCTCTTGCACAAACTGAAATGCTATGGCTTTGATTCCCGATCACTTTCATTTTTCGAATCGTACTTTACTAATAGAAGACAAAAAGTTTGTATAAACCAGACCTTTTCTGATGAGCGTAAAGTTTGTTTTGGGGTGCCTCAAGGTTCTCTTCTTGGTCCGCTTTTCTTTACAATATTTGTCAATGATCTTCATCTTTCAAATTTGAATGCTCTTCATCTTCTCTACGCTGATGACTTAACATTAATCCTAAAGTTAAATGACTCCATTAAGGAAAATTCTAGAAATTATAAAAATTTTATAGATTTATCAGTAAGTACTGTTTTTGAGTGGTGTAGAAACAATGGATTATTAATAAACAGAACGAAATCAAAAGCAATGCTTTTTTCAAATTCAAATAAAGATAAAGTTGATATTGAAAATCATGGAATTGAAGTCGTGTCTTATTTTAACTACCTTGGATTAATACTGAAAGATGATCTGAAGTGGCATCAACATATTTTACACACAAATAGTAAACTTAACTCAATTATTGGGTTAATGAAATATACTCAGCATTTATTTCCTGTCAATATAAAGCTAAAAATATATAAATCTTTACTGCTTCCACATTTGTATTATAGTGTTCAGAATTGGGGATATGAGGATTTTGATGTGTTGGTCAAACTTCAAAAGAAGGCAATAAGGATAGTATTTAATCTACCGTATCTGTCCCATACCTCAACTTTTTCAAAGAAAACAATCTCCTTATGTTCCCTGACATTTACAAGCTTCAAGTTTTTAAATTTCTGGTCAGCTACTTCACCTGTTCCCTACCAAATGTGTTTGACAATTGGTTCCTTATAGTTAAAGAAACAACATCTTATAATCTTCGAAATTCAAATAACTTAGTTATTCCTTCATACAAAAAATCAAAGTCAAAAAGTTCTCTGAAGTTTAGAAGTGTCGGTGTTTGGAATACTCATTTGTTACATCTGCAAAATACTTTAAATTTTAAAAGTTTTATATCTACAGTCAAAAAGCATTTCTACTCCAATTATGCTTCGTCATGTAATTCTAATAATTGTTATATTTGTAAACGTATTTCTCATATTTAATATTTGCACGATTAAATATATATATATCATATATATATATCTTATACCTTAATATCTTATATCTTTATATCTTAATATCTTTAGATTATTACTGATTTGATACCTAAAATATTATATTTAATTTTAAATGCTAAAATAATTATTTCATGATCATATCTATTTTGTAATTTTAGAAATATTGTTTTCCGGGGAGAATCATGTTAAGCGGTCTGTATAGATCTTGTGAACTTCCCTGCATGCTTTATAATATTGTTTTATAATATTTGTGTTGATAATTTTATCTTGTTCATATTTAAAATATTTTAATGTGATTTGTTTAAGAGTTTGATGCTTAATAAATTTTTTCTTCTTCTTTGCTTGGTCTTAAATGGGTTAATGTAAACTTTAAGCCCTTTCCGTATTAAACTTATCGATACCAATGAATGAGGACTTATATATAGCTTCAAATAGATGCGCACCATCTCCAAATTATGTGTAGAAAATTTGTAAAGATATCAATTAATAATAAAAAAATTGAAAATTTTATTGAATGAAAAAAATCATTCATTAATTTTCACTTGTTCCATTTCTTCTTCCTAAAAAATGAAAAAATGTTTTATTGAGAAAAATAAATACAAAAAAACACATACAGATTACATAACTTTTCTGAGGTAATTTCTATCAAAAATGTAAATTGGGGGCGTGAGTAAGGTTGGTTAGATACTGGATTTCGATAAGGTCTTGGGTTCGATCCCGCATCGAGCCTACTTTCTTCATAGTTCGATAAAAGTGGCGCAATTGTGCCTTCTCGATGAAAACACCCCACTGTACCTTTACCTTTACCTAAAGCAGAACTAAATTTAGAAAACTTGGTATTAGAATTTTTCATTCTTTTTAGTGTATAAGAATAAGTGTATGCTAGTTAGACTCTCAAAAAAGGGTATAAATAAAACAAAGATAAAATTGTGAAAACAAAAATCAAACAATAAATTAGGATTGCATTACTTCATTTTTCTCAGCATCATTCAAAAATAGTTTAAAAGCTAAATTGGTGCAAGCTACAAAAAGTAAAATAACTTTTAACATTTTTCAATCATTTGCCTTTTATAATAACTTTTAAGGAAAAAAAGTCTATCAGAAAAAGTTATAGAGCTTCAACAAAAACTAAAAAAATTTACAGCATAACTTAAGTGTTTTGAAAACTAATTTGGCGTATCCCATACAGCATACTCTATGAGTCACATGGCAGGTTGGTTGAGATGATGGACTCAGCACGGAAGCCTCTGGATTCGATTCATCGATACCAATTTGTTCATAGTTTTACATAAGCGGTACATCAGTGCCTTGTCAATGAAAACACACCCACGGTACCTTTACCTTATACTCAAAATTTGCTACATAATTAACATAAGAGAGAAAGGAGACAAAATAAACTAATAAAGCAATTTTCACTATTTAAAAATGAAACTGTCTGTTCTCAGAATAATTTCAAAATAATTGAAGCATAAAAAATGAGATATTTGATATTTTCAAGTTTCTATAAGCAGCAAAAGTCAACGTTGAAGTAGCTAACCCTTATAGCCGATTTGGTAACGCTTGTATTTTTTACATTTTGTAAGGAATCATAGTATACAAAAAATGGTAGTTTAATCACTTTTTATAAAATTATTTAAGTCTAAGAACACAAAATTATATAAAAACTAATTAAACTAACATAAATCATAAAAATCATAGTATACGAGAAGAAGAAAATCATTGCATTTGACTATTTCTGTCTACAAATAAAATTCTGAGCTGTCATAAATAGATTAAGTACATTTTTAACAACTGAAACTTTTGTTTCGATATTATATTTTTATTATAATAATCAACAATTTTCTTAAAAAAAATGATTTAATTAATTATGTACAGTGTTACTTACAAAATTTAACAATCGAACCTTATAAAAAATATCTCCGCTCAAATATTAAGCAAATAGAGTATTCTTGCTTTTAAACTACATAGATAATCAAAATATTCATTCCCAAATAACTATTGAAAAAAAATTTCTTGACTTGAAAAAATTAAAGTTTTTAAATGTTACAAAATGTAACAAACGTAGTGATAAAGATTAAGTGACCTTTGTTGAAGAAAAATTTTAACGCGAGTCTGACAATATTCATTGATCGATTGAAAACTATTTTTCTCACTTTTAAAAACAACCAAATTTTCATTTTTGCAAAATGTTTGGTGTTTTGATGGAACTAAATTTTTACCAAAAATCTCTGTGATTAATTTGAATAGCTAAACTTTGGTTGAAAACTTAGACTTTTGAATTGAAAACTGAATAAATATTTTTTGATTTTTTAAAGAATATTTTTCGATTCTTTGATTGACAAATATATTATTTAATATCGTGCAAATTGCAAAAATATAGGTAATAACTTTTGTAACATTCGTATGAGGTATATGAAATATTACATCTAGCAAAATTTGAACAGAAAGTTGAATATTTTTTGATTCTTTGATTATAGAATTTTATTTTAATTATTTGACAGATATATTATTTATTATCTTAATAAATATATTAATCTTAATATATTTATTAAGAATCATCGTAATATACGGGTTGGAGATGAATCATTGTAGTATATAGTTTGGAGATGAATCATCGTAGAATACAGGTTGGAGATGAATCATTATAGTATATAGTTTGGAGATGAATCATCGTAGAATACAGGTTGGAGATGAATCATTGTAGTATACAGGTTGGAGATGAATCATTGTAGTATACAGGTTGGAGATGAATCATCGTAATATACGGGTTGGAGATGAATCATTGTAGTATATAGTTTGGAGATGAATCATCGTAGAATACAGGTTGGAGATGAATCATGGTAGTATATAGTTTGGAGATGAATCATCGTAGAATACAGGTTGGAGATGAATCATTGTAGTATACAGGTTGGAGATGA
Source organism: Nectonema munidae (assembly GCA_030549495.1). Taxonomy (NCBI): domain Eukaryota; kingdom Metazoa; phylum Nematomorpha; class Nectonematoida; family Nectonematidae; genus Nectonema; species Nectonema munidae. Next base: position 842,104 of record JAUIRK010000879.1, on the reverse strand, counting down.
ATCATTGTAGTATACAGGTTGGAGATGAATCATCGTAATATACGGGTTGGAGATGAATCATTGTAGTATATAGTTTGGAGATGAATCATCGTAGAATACAGGTTGGAGATGAATCATTGTAGTATATAGTTTGGAGATGAATCATCGTAGAATACAGGTTGGAGAAGAATCATCGTAATATACGGGTTGGAGATGAATCATTGTAGTATATAGTTTGGAGATGAATCATCGTAGAATACAGGTTGGAGATGAATCATTGTAGTATATAGTTTGGAGATGAATCATCGTAGAATACAGGTTGGAGATGAATCATTGTAGTATACAGGTTGGAGATGAATCATTGTAGTATACAGGTTGGAGATGAATCATCGTAATATACGGGTTGGAGATGAATCATTGTAGTATATAGTTTGGAGATGAATCATCGTAGAATACAGGTTGGAGATGAATCATTGTAGTATATAGTTTGGAGATGAATCATCGTAGTATACAGGTTGGAGATGAATCATCGTAGTATACAGGTTGGAGATGAATCATCGTAGTATACAGGTTGGAGATGAATCATTGTAGTATACAGGTTGGAGATGAATCATTGTAGTATATAGTTTGGAGATGAATCATCGTAGAATACAGGTTGGAGATGAATCATTGTAGTATACAGGTTGGAGATGAATCATTGTAGTATACAGGTTGGAGATGAATCATCGTAATATACGGGTTGGAGATGAATCATTGTAGTATATAGTTTGGAGATGAATCATCGTAGAATACAGGTTGGAGATGAATCATGGTAGTATATAGTTTGGAAATGAATCATCGTAGAATACAGGTTGGAGATGAATCATCGTAGAATACAGGTTGGAGATGAATCATTGTAGTATACAGGTTGGAGATGAATCATTGTAGTATATAGTTTGGAGATGAATCATCGTAGTATACAGGTTGGAGATGAATCATCGTAGTATACAGGTTGGAGATGAATCATCGTAGTATACAGGTTGGAGATGAATCATTGTAGTATACAGGTTGGAGATGAATCATTGTAATATACGGGTTGGAGATGAATCATTGTAGTATATAGTTTGGAGATGAATCATCGTAGTATACAGGTTGGAGACAAATCTCCAACAAATTGTTTTTGAAATCCAACAAATTAATGAAATAAGAGAAATCGAGCGTTAATCCAGTACACGTATATATAAATGATAATAAAGTACTTTTTTCTCATTTTTATGCAAAACTAATCTTAATCACTGGTAAATAAAAAAAAGCTTTTGCGAGTGGGCATTTTTATAGAACAACTGTATGGATAAAAATCACCGTATGTATGAACCTTTTATCGATAAAGATTTCAAAGAAAACCTTCATGAATAATTTTCGCATTAAAATATATCTCTTTTTGACAAAATGCCTTTTAACATCGTTCTTGGAGTTGTGATTTCATGGAACAAATTCGTGGATAAATATTCCTGCACAATTTTTACCATTATCGATAAAAGCCTATCAAGGTGCTAAAATGGCTGAATGACCAAAATCACATCAATGATCTACGCCCTCTAAATGATCAATTCAAAGTCAATTATCCATAGCCTTGTTAATAAAGGAAGTTTCAGGCTGGTAAGGATTATTCCGAAAAACTGCCCCTACTAAACACCTTACATGATACCGTGTTTTAAACGAATGGAGAATCTTTTCATTAAAACATCAAAAACCTATATATTAATTGTCTAATCTGGGTAGGCTAATCACATATTATAATTTGATAATTATAGTCTAGTTTTTATTAGCATGATATAATCAAAGTTTTCCAAGTTTATTCTCTTTAGTATATATAACATAATGAAATTACCCTTTGACTGAACAGGTGGTTCTGGCTCAGGAGCTTCTTGATGGTCTATAAGTAAAAATAATAACGGGAATTTAATATTTTTAATATACAAAATAAAAACTCAAAAGAGCATATCTTTTATTACACACAGCTAATTTCATTATAGAGAGAGAAATTAAGAGTACCGTGGAGTGTTTTCATCGAAAATGCACAATTGCGGCGCTTGTATCGAACTATGAAGCAGGCTTGATGCGGAATCGAACCCAAGACCTTGATTCTTAAATTTGCGGCTTTAAGTAGCCTTTGTGTATGTCCGAACACAACTTTTGTACTCCTATTGATTTTTTTCTGTTTTAATTCTTTAACATGTTTTTTCTTTATTATAAATATTTGTTTCTTTTTGACTAACTGTTTACAAGTGTTGTGTATATGAATAAATTCTTCTTCTTCTTCTTCTTGAGTTATCGAAACCGAGCATCTAACCAACCCTACTCACGCCCCGAATATAATCAAAACATCAACTATATGACACTATTTACTAAAAATTTTATTTATTGTATTTTATCAATTAATTTAAAAATATTGTGCTATTTTTTTCAGGTTGAATAATTTATTTAAATATTTTATATTTTATTACTAGATTTGTTTGTGCCGGTTTTTTACCGTGGTTTTCTTCCTCTGAAGAATTCAAAGGTTTTTACGGTTAGGTAGTGCTCTAGCGACGCTATTCTACGTGGTTAGTAATCAAGCTATCACTAAACAATAAGTTTGTTTCCCAAATTGGGAGCGTTCGCGTTAGGATTGTATCTTTCACTCAGTTGTATTTATATATTGTCACATAAATTCTTGTAAAATAATATATATAACAAGGTATAGCTATTCTTTTGTAACAAGGGCCGATAGGTGTTTAGTGGGATGGAAAGTCCAGTTAGACTTGGACTCAGCATTCCGGGCGGGCCACGATATCCGAAAGGATGGGTGCGAACGTCACAAAACAACTTAATAAATAATAGATTTGTTTTAATTCTATATTTTAATAAATTTTTTATAATAAATATATATAATTTTTATTATAAATATATTTCAATAATTGAGAATAAAATATTTGACATAGATGATTCACTAAGATTTTTTCATTTTGCTGAGCTGTTGGGCAGCTGTTAAACACCATTTATTATTATGGGCAAACAGTGGCTTGAGTCTATTCGTAGAATTTTAGCGAGATACGCACATATGGGTATTACAGAATATACCCAAACGCATTTTTTAGCTGTGTTATTCTTAAGTTTTGACCTTCTTCAAAAAGGGGAAGTCAGCGATTTGATTTAGACAGTGATAAAAAAATCCCGATTTAAAAACTTTTGTAAAAATAATTTTCTCTCTAATTTATAAAAATATATTTCAAAATCAAATACTGTCTAAAATAAGTATGGTGGAGAAGATTCAAACTGAACACCGAACAATGACAAATAAGTGTAGACTCCGTGATCTACTCGCAACACAAAGTGATACATTTTCTTAACAGCTGACTTGTAAGAAAGAAATCGTTGAAAAAAACTGAAATCAAATACTTAATTTTTTTATATAAAAAATGATAAGATAAATTATATCCTGTCTATAAACACTCTAGTTTTTTATGCTTCTATTTTTGTAAGTTTTTTTGTAAAGAAACCCCATTAGAAGAAGATTTATTAAAAAACTAATAAAAATATAATACACATTCATAATTAGATGAATTATAAAAAACAAGATTATGGAATCTTGAGGATCAAACCCCTCGCCCTCAACTGTTAAGCTAAGGATTACACCCTAATAACCATTGAGGCTCATACTTATCTTTTTTTTTTATAATATATTTTAAAATTCACTTCAATGCTGCGATTGAACTTCACGCTTTTTCTAAACTTTTTTAAAAAAAATTTTTTTTTTAAGATAAGTAAATATTAATATGATGGTTTTATGAAATCCTTAATTGAAATAACCATGAAAGATCATATTTTTTTCTTTATATAACAAAAGTATGCTTTCAAACAAATTCATTTTTAATTGACACAAATTTTTGACTCCCCAAGACTTAATCGAGTCAAAACACCTAATGTAGTGAAAGTTGCTAAAATTCATTAAAATAATTTAAGTGAGAGAGAGAGTGCTTCGTTATATCAAAATTAATGAGAAAATTACTTGATATTTGTAAAAAAGCTAAAATGAAAAATGATATATACAACATTTTAAAACGTTGATCCCCCTTTTACCTATGGCTAAAACGAGCAGCAAATAAAAGAGTCTTTTTTGAAAATTCATTTTGACAGTGTTCTGTTGACTAAAGGATAAATTAAAAATACCAATTCGACCATTCACTATTTATATTGTTTCATCTGTGCTCTCGTTGTTTACTCTAAACACCCTCATTCTGTGAATTGCTCAACAAACAAGATGTCAAAATTGTAAATATTGCAAATATCATTTGTTCTACTTTGCAATATTAAATGGATGAATTTTATGCGTATTGCTAGGCAAAATAAGCGTGTGAAGTGTCAACATTGCCTTCGAAATACAATCAATTCTCTTAAACAAATAAACAACACCATGATCTAGTTGTGTAATCCTTGATGATAATAATTAAAATTGCTTACACTGGAATAATGCCAAAATGATATTCCAAATATACATTTCAATCATGAAGAATATCCCTTATCTCGCTAAGGGTTGTTATTGGCCGAAATTAACCAGTGAATAAGGGGAACTGATTCACCGTAGCAATACTTTTAGCAAATCATAACAAATGCACATATTTTTAAATCTCATATGCCTTACTGTTGAGCAACTTCTTTGTCATCTCCAATCTATGTATTGTGCGTGTCTTGATACAAATGATTAGGGGAGACAATGTTCAACTTTCTGTTCAAATTTTGCTAGATGTAAGATTTGATATACCTGATTCGAGGAGACAATGTTACAAAAGTTTCTACAAATATTTTTGCAATTCACAAGATTTTAAATAACACATTTCTCAATTAATCAAAGAACCGGAAAATATTCTTTAACATGGCAAAAAATATAGGAAGACAATTTTGTAAAAATTATTTTGTTGTTGAAAGGGGATAGAGGCCATTTCTAATGATCTCTATGTTATAGTGGTACTATAACAAATTATTACAGTAACCCTATTAGTGCTGAGGGCGTAAAAATGTCAAATTTCATAACTTTTCCTAAAATCAACCTGAAAGCTATGAAAAAAAAACGTACGATCAAAAGAAATAATTAAAAAAAGAAACATGCATCCTGACTAAATGGCAGATCTACCACGTTCTAATGAACTAAGAAGTGGTGTAATGATCTAATATTGGGTGCTTCAAAAAAGATTTTGGCCGTAAAAAATAAGTTCCTTTTTTACAAATGAAAAATATTTAAATCTATAACTTATCAATTATCATCTATGATTACAATTAACATTTAGCTAAGATGGGTAGGAAATCTGAAAATTTACAATAAGTCCGAGTTATCAAAAATCGCACAGATGCCATTATGTGAGGATTTAGTCACTATTAAGATATTTTTTAATTTAAATTGAATTTGTCCATCTTTTTCTTTTTGCGTGAAAGAGAGAGTCTTTTAGATGAAGAACGTGGACAACTTTTTGTAATTGAACAATGAACATCACGAATGATTCATCAGAAAAAAATCTTTGAACTGAGATTGGTTGACAAATATTCAGACACGATAATAAAATACACGATATGATAAAAAAACAGTTCTAGATCTAAGTCCTAAGATCATCAAAAAGATATCTTAAAACAGAAAGCTTTGAGAGAGGAAAAATCTGTTCAAAATAAATCCTTAAAAAAGTTTTTTCAAACACACATTGAAGAAAATAAATTTCTAATGACAAAAGAGCTACCAAGAAAGGATCATCATAGAATGAATAGCAAAATTACATACTTTAAAGCAGTGGTTCCCAACCTTTTTTTTTATCCCATTCCCCCTTTTTCAGTCACTTTTTTACCTGTGGACCCCTACAACTGAATAGTTTGAGCCAACAAATTAATCAAAGATTTTTATGCAAAGATGATTCTAGTCATCTGATTAAATCGTATGCTTATTCATATGAAATCAGAGAAATCGTAAAGCCTGACATAAAATGTGAATAAAATTTTTTTCCAATTAAAATATAAATTTTTCAAAAATATTGTAACTAATAAAAAGGATATATAAACATTGAAAATATGAAACTTTAAAAAAGGGAAGAAAATATTTATTTAAAAAAGCTCTAAATATATATATATATATTATATTATATTTATACCCCCGGTTGGGAACCACTGCTTTAAAGTATAGAAGATATAACGTAGAGACTACAAGTCGATAACAAATTTGTACTCAAAATAATGGAGGTCCTATCGAGGTACCTAATTTTCTGACAAATGAAATATTTTGAGTGAATCAAACTAAATAAAACGTTCCATTTTCTTTGGCTAACCCTCCATTAACTATGAATTTTTTTAAAGGATCTTGTTCCTATTTTCAAATGGTGTGATTAAAACAATATGCATTTGAACCAATCCAAATCGAAAGCTATGCTTTTTGGTATATCTTCTAGGGAAATTATAAAAGATGAATTTAACTTTGAAATCGTTGAGAGCTTCAAAAATCTGGGAGTTATTATTGATTGTAGACTTAATTGGAATCCATATATATCTCATATTAATGCGATTCTCTCCAGGAATATTGGAATACTTAGACATAACAAATCTTTGTTCCCAATAGTATAAAGCTTTTTTTATACAATAGTTTTTTTCTTACACATTTGAATTATTGTATAGTTCTTTGAGGTCATAAAAACCTTAATTCCCTTCTTTTAACACAAAAAAGAATTGTGGTACGTGTGTGGTGGCCATTTTCTATCCCACACTGATCAATTTTTTGTAAGGTTAAACTCACTCAAGGTAACCGACTTATATGTGTACAATTTATCTATACTCACTTATAAAATATTAAATCGATTTTTACCACCCATGTTTGGTGATTTTATTACGTACAATAACGAAGTTCACCAGTATAATTTACGAAATAATCCTCATCTGTCATTTCCCTTATATTACAATAGACTATCGAAACAATCTTTAAAATACGAATTATCTCTTAACTACAACTCTTTTTTAATTGACACTGATTGTATCATAAGTGTTTGTAAAAATAGAATAAAAAAACTTCTCATGAAAAATTATGAATTTATTTATCATTTTACGGAATGTTATGCGTGTAAATATCAACTAAATTCTTAGCTTGTACAAGTTTTTTATATTTCATTTCTCCATTTGTTTTATGTATTTTATTACTTATTTCTTATTTCATGGTCTTTTAGCTTATATAATATACAATACCTATGTTTTCTTATCATGTTCCATTATTTGTTTTTTACTCTTGTCTATATTCACAATTTGTTCGAAATATTTATTATATATACAAATTTTCTCTTCATGTTTCTCGTCATTCTTTTTCATACTTTTCTTTATCCTCTTGCGTTCATGATTCTTTCTTTTGTGGCAGCCTTGTTCTCATTCATTACCAAATCTTACGCACACTTTTATAAATGTCTATGGGTTTTATTCATATCAGCGGCCTTAAGGCCTTTTTGAATATTTCCCTTAAAAAAAAATTCTATATCGAAAATATATTGTCTATTCTGTATAAATTTGTAAACATTTTGTCTTACTGATGTCACGAACTGTTCTTTTTTCTTTATAATTCTATGAACAAATCTTTCTTTCTTTAAATCTTTCTTTCAAACATCTAAAGTTGGTTTATTAAATAAATTAAAAAAAATAATTACCATAGAAATACTACAAGTAGAATTTATTTTGAAGTTTATATAGATTGATTGATTTCATAAAATAAATGAACATCACGATTAAATTCTACATCTTTGAAAATCTGTATATATGTATAAAAAATTTTTATAAGAATAAAAATTTTAATTTTGACATGGGCCGTCATATTTAAATAATTTTTTTGTCAGGTTTGACTAATTTTCATAAAAAAATTTGACAGGTTTGATTAATTTTCATAAAAAATGAATATCACCACTGAATTCAGCATACTTGAAGATGGTTATATATGTTGTAAAAAACTTTAAAAAAATTTTCAAATATATTTGCAAAAAATATATATTTTTTATAGAAAACTGGGTGTGGAAATTAAGTGTGATTTTTTGTATTTTATAGTTTGAAAATCAGTAGGAATGAGTTTAGTTTACCTTGTTAGACGTTTTATGGTGCCTTATGTATAAGAGAAAGAAAGCAGGCGTTTATTTAGAATATTTTTGATGTTGCACTTTATATAGTCCCAAAATGCGATTTTTGCATCCTTCAAAGAAGTAAATAATAATAATTTAACAAACTTTCTAAAACACATTTCTCTGAACATCAAAGAAGTCTCCAAAAGTTCTATTATGAAGACAACATATGTTTTGTCATTACAGTTCGTATTTGCGGTACTTTTTAGGAATAAGCACTTATTTAACCCTTATAAGACTAGCTAAATCAGAAGTTATTTCTGGCCACCTGAACACGATTGTGTTCAGTTTTATAACGGAATGTTCCCAAATAGAATTAAAGTTTTTTTCAAGTTTGCTGATAAAACAATGTAATTTTCTTAGTTTTATGAAAAAAAATTCTTAATTTTCTAAAATTAAAAGAGATATTTGCAAAAATTGGACATGGTAAATTTACCTAAAATAGTAAAATTCATTAAAAAACATAAAGAATAGTGATAAACAAAGTGAAAAATTTATTGATCCAACAGATTTAGAAAGTTTATGAGCAATTAAAACATAAAGAGACTTTGTGATCACAACATATCCTTTTGCCGCATTTAGCACATCCCCATCTCGTGGTTTTTCTACAATTTTTGATGTGACATCTTGTTTGTGAGCTTGCTCTTTGTACAGTACTAACACTGTTCTGAGAAAGAGTTTCATTGGGAAGCATACCATAATCTAAGGATGTTTCTCTTTTTTGGATATAAACAGAAAATGTGCTGTACCTTCTAAAATTCTTTTTTCAGCCATTGAATGAGCCAAATTTTTTAAAAATGTAAGCCTAGAAAACTTGTATCCGTTATGCTTCATAATTAAAAAAGAATTGAGTGTAGAAACGTCTATAATATTCGATAAAAACAATAAAGGATATCATTAGTTTTTCTTCTAGAACTAAAATTTTCGACCCGTTGGTTCATAATATCCACCCCTCCTTTATACTTGCTGTAATCAAGTATTATATCAGGTTTTTTTTATCAAATCGTTCTTCACAGATGACTTTATTAGTGTGAAAAGAGGATAACAGTAGAAGACATTTATTTTTTGGCTTTATACGAACAAAGAAGGATTTTGTTGTCATGGCTGTACAAATACTTTGTTTCAAACAATTTTCTACACTTTGAATCAGTTATACTTCTAGGAACATCCCTAGAATTGTGTTTTATTGTTCCTGTCATAGTTAGTCTCTTCAACAAAAGTTCTTTGCACAGGTCGAATGAAACAAAAAATCTATCCAAGTACACATTTCTATTTGTCCCGTAGTAAGGCTGGCATAAAAACAAACTAACTTTTTTTGCAATGCCTTGAGATTTTTCATTTTCCTCTTTGCCTGAATAAATGAACGATTTCAAGGCAACCCCATTTTCAGCATCACACAGCCAAAATATTTTAATACAATACCTGGCTGGTTTTTGAGGCATATAACTTCTTCCAGGAACATAGCAGCCGTATAGGAATACAGTTGTTCATCCACTGTTAGGTTTGGCCCAGGTGTATAGTATTTAGACAAATTGGATTCAAAAATATTATAAATATCAGATAGCGGCAAGCTTATCCAATCTTTGTCTTTGTCTTCTGGATGATTTGTCGTCTAGAGATAACATTTGAAGAAACTCTTTCAGTCTATTTTTAGACATTCCACATCCGTAAAATGGTTTAGAGTCGTGAGTTCTATATAAAGATTCAATGCTTGCAAAATTCCCTTTGTCAGCACCAGCCCTAATCATAATAGCACAGCCAGCATAAAACTAGGAAGTAGTGAACTCGTCAATGTTGTAATTTTTTGCCTTTTGATTGGCATAAGCTAAAATATTGTCAACAATGTTTTTTGAGGAAAACAAGCTGAAAGCTTCATATTCGGTTTCAGGAGAAACAGAAGTACCAGGAGCAAAACTACATATGTTTCTTGAAAATAGGATGTGTGGACCAACGGACATCATTTGCACATAAATAAAAGCTGGGTGTAGAAGTGTATGTGTTGTTGAGTTTTCTAATTGTAAGTACTACATTTTCAGTTCTCTCATCTTCAGATGAACTTCAAAAGGTAAAAAATCATCTTCATTAGTACAGCCTATCTCTGAAGACATCAGATTCGTACAGTACAAAATTTCCACGAATAAGCAGCAGTCGATTGAAAAGTATTTATAACGACCTTTGGAGATATATGTAACTTCTCATTGTATAAAGAGGTGATATTCACATATGAACACTTCCGCTCAAAATACAAATGAAAGCACAACGAAAATTATTGTGTAGTATGATGAGTGTAAAGACTTCTGCAAAAAACTTTCACATGCATTCAAATGAAAGTAGAAATTACGTCACTGCATTTCCTATATACACTCTCAAATCGTTCAATAACGAGATACAATAATATCAATTCCTCTAAGATTCAATTCTCTGAGCCTTCTTAGCCAAGCCATCACTCCATCTTAGCAGTGGGCGACCCTTCCCTTTTCTCTTCACTTGTTCTTTCCAAGCTTTCGGAACCAAATCGTTCTGATTTTTCCTCAAAACGTGTCCATACCAGCGAAGTTTGCTTCTGCCAATTACTGAAGGAACACTTGTCGTAATTTGAGTTCGTTTTCTTACGTCTTCGCTCTTTCTTTTGTCCTAAAATCATTCTCTGCATTTTTATCTCTGGTGTGGCAAGTTTTTTCTTATCTTCCTTTTTCAAACCCCAACATTCAGAACCATATGGCATAGTTGATCTAACAAGTGTGGTAAAAATTTTGGCTTTGCGCTTCATTGGCCTTTTCTTATCTTTCAACACTGGGTTGACCACCTTCTTTCATTTGACACAAGCCGCACTAATCCATGCCTGCACATCTCTTTCACAACGTCATTTAATACTGAGCCAGGGTATCGTGTTCACTTGGTCCAAATTATTTCCATGTGTGTTCTTGATGCTTATCCTTTCTTTTTGCGTGTTGTATCTCTTCACTGCTTTTCGTCGCAATAGCTAAATCATAAGGGAACATTATGATTTCCATTATTTTCCCTTTTATGGTTTTATGCTAAGACATCAATAACGATTGCAAACAGAAGGACTCAGAGCTGGACGTTGATGTTGGCCAATCTTAATTTCAAACTCTCTTAACGTTCCCGAGCTTGATCTTACTGCTGTCTTTGTCACATTCTTTTGATATTAGGACAAAAGAAAGAACGAAGGCGTAAGAAAACGAACTCAAATTACGACAAGTGTTCCTTCAGTAATCCTGTTTTGTTCTAAGCCCTAGTTTACTTTTGAACTGAAACAGCTTAAAACTAAAAAAGATAAATTATTTAGAAAATATGTTCTTCAAAAAATAAATCAATTTGGAACACATATAAACAAGCAAGAAATATTTATAATATAAAAATACGGGACTTTAAATGTAAATATTTAATTTACGGCTGACGCAAAAGAAGAAAAATTACGCCAAGCCTTGAAGACCTAGTCTTAAAATAGCAAATAAACTTATCTGAATCCCCAAAATTTAAAATCTAACTAATTTGGAGAATTGAGCTCATGCACTTTTGAATTAAATTCAAAAAATTGCAAAGAAAGTTGAATCGCTGTATTAATCATCATTTGAAAGGGGAATGGTAGGAAAAACAAATTGTAAGAAATATATAATCATTTTTAGCACTTGAATCATCAAAGAAGAAGAAGAATTCAAAACATTAACAGGATCATTAATAAAAAAAAATAGATATTTTTGTATAGATCAAGATTTGTAAAATTATAGATAAACATTTCATTGATGAGGTTAGCTTCCAAAGGTTTATATAAACCGCTTTAGAAATGTCTAACAGAATTAATAAAAAAAATATATAAAAAAAAAATAAAAAAAAACATCAATAAAAATGAATCACAAAAATTTACAGGAAAAACAGTCTTTCTTAGAGCAGACAATTCTCTCTGGATAGGCAGAATTTACTTTCTCTTTGAAGAGTTTTTTGATTTTTTTAAATGATGAACAGCTTTCTCCAATTGTATACTTCATAAAATAAAGGCACTTTATACATCACCGATTGATTGGAGAGTTGGAGTCGTTAAGAAGGTTTTGACTAAGATTGAAGTTGTTCGAAAAGAATAATCTAACCTTTCATTATACTTAATTATGCCTTGAAAAGATTATGCGAGGTTTGATCTAGACAGTGAAGCAAAAAGACTCCAAGTTTCAAATTATAGAGGTGTTTTATTTTAAGCAATCCCGGTTCTCTGAAGATATATGGCTTGAGTGTGAAAATTTATTTAAATTAACAACAATTTTGAGTGCTTTACGATTCAATGCTTCCAGATGCTTCATATTTGAGTGTGCAAAGTTTATGAGACTGTGAGGTAAAAAGAGGGTTTTATAAATAATAATCAATTTTATATTTAAAGGAAAGAACTTTTTAATATGATCCATCATATCAATTACTCTGCTAAGTTTCAAATTGAGATAATTTAAGTGATTTTTGAAACTTATTTTGAGTCAAAGTTTAAACCAAGTAGATTGAAACAATCAACAACGCAAACACTACTCTTATTAAAGAGGACAGGGTCAACATTATTACTTGTGGATATAATCATTGCTTCAGTTTTGTTAGCATTAATCGTCAAAGCATTGTTCTGAAAGCACTTGTAAACTCTATGGAGATTGGTAGGATAAATATCGAAGTTCAAGGCATTATAATCAAAAAGTAATGTCACATCCTCAGCATACATTAAAAAATGAAAAAAACTGGATGACTTGTGCAAAACATTTATGTATAACACAAAAAGCAGAGGCCAAGGATGGACCCCTTGGATGTTTGTAAAATAAACAAGAACACTGAGCTTGCTAAAATATTCCAAACATATTTGCTTAGAAATTATCTATACAAATTTAAGTATGCTGATTTTATCACAGTCTAAAATTTTTTGTCGAATTTCTTTGATTTTAAATTTGAGATTCTAACAAGTTCATGTGTTTTCATATTTATCATAAAATTTTTAAGAAGAAGAAGAAGAAAAATTTATTAAAATATTTTAGAGCATAATAAATATAGTATATCTATATACATTATATTTACTTATAGAACAGGCATAGATTTAGAACATAACATAAAAAAAAAACATTTAAAAAAAAAAACACTTATGATTTTGTTAGTTTCCAAAGGTTTATAAAAACCGCTTCAGGAGATCTAACATTACAATTGAAAAAAAATATGATAAAGAAATATGAATATTTGTTACGGGACTTTCAAATGAAGAAGTTTCAAGTTCGAGCTACACAAGAGAAGCAATTTTTTTTTTCGCATTTTAAATTTGCAGGATAGGTAGATAATATCTTTGCTTTAAACAGTCTTTTAAAATTTTTGACTGAAGAACAGCTTTCACCAATGACATGGCGGTAGACATCATAAAACGATGGGACTTTATACATGACAGATTGATGTGAAAGGTGCAATCTGTATGATGGTTTCTTTAATCTTGATGGTACTCTAAAATTATATGCGTTTCTGACATCATAGGATATTATATCCTGAAAAAAGCTTTCACTGTGATTATTTAAGCAGTTGAACAAAAAGAGGCCGAGTTTCATATTGTACAGATCTTTAATTTTGAGTAAGCTATGTTCATGGAAGAGATGATCAGAATGAGAGTACTTGCTTAAGTCACAGATAATTTTGAGTGCTCTTCGATTCAGTGCTTCTAAATGTTCAATGTTGGAATGCGCAAAATTAATGAGACTATAGTTTAAATGAGGGAGAAAAATAGTCTTATACATAATTATTCTTACATGCAAAGGAAAGATTTTTTTGACATATTTCAATATGCCAATAATTCTGCTAAGTTTAAGATTCAGGTGATTCAAATGTACATTAAATTTTAGCTTGGAGTCGATATATAAGCCAAGAAGATTGAAACTATCAACAACGCATATGTTGCTTTCATCGAATAACGCGCAATTAACTGTACTACTTGTTGTTACAATCATTGCTTTAGTTTTCTTTACATTAATTGACAAATCATTGCGCTCAAACCATTTGTAAACTTTCTGTAGATTCGTCTTATAAATATTACTTTTTGAGAGATCGTAATCAAAGAGTAGAGTGACATCATCAGCGTACATTACAAAGTTGAAAAAGTCAGAGGATTTGTGTAAATCATTGATGTACAGCGAAAATAATAACGGCCCTAAGATCGATCCTTGAGGTACACCTCGAGTTAAGCATTTGATGTCTGAAGATATACTTCCAAGAGAAACAAATTGTTTCCTATCTTTTAAGTACGATGAAAAAAAATAACAAGACATTTGAGAAAATCCATAATCAGATAGCTTAGATAATAAAATACTATGAGATATCGAATCAAACGCTTTGGTGAGGTCAATAAAAATTAACCCGGCAGATTTTTTGATTTCTAAATAGGATATGATTTTGTCAATGAGATAACTATGGAGTAACTCGGTAGAGAAATTTTGTCTGAAAGCAAACTGCTTGTCATAGTATAAACTTTTTTCCCTTAAAAAAGTTGAAACTTGAGAAAAAATTATTTTTTCAAAAATTTTTGCAAAGATTGGGATTATTGAAATTGGTCTGAAATTTGATAGATTGAAATTATCAGCTTTTTTAGGAATTGCAACGACTTTATTCAACTTTAGAGCTGGAGGAAATTTGGAATATTGGATACAAATGTTAAAGCAGTTCATTAAGACTGAGGTAAAGCTATTCAGAACTAAATTTATATGTTCAAGAGTAATACCGTAAGCATCTGTCGACTTACTGGACGAACAACTGTGTATGGCAACAAGAACATCATTTTCATTTATAGAATTCAAGCAGAAAATCTCTTTACTTTGTTTTTGTGCTAACACAAAATAGTCATTTTTGCTTAAACTAGGCAAAATAAAAGAATCATTCAATTTATCAACAATGACTTGTTTATCAAAAACGAATTCCCCTGTATCAATTTCGAGTTTATCTATTTTTTCACTTTTAGGCTTGATAAAATAATTAATTTTTGACCAAACTTCTTTCGAACTTCTGTTTGATCTGAAAAACGAATTATAATATTCTTTTTTCAGAAATATTATTCTATTTTTAATATAATTACGAAGTCTTATAAAATTGTTTTTCAAGTATGGACAATTATGTTTTAACTTCTTAATTTTCTTAAATAGAAAATTTCTATTCTTAATTAATTCGAGTACTTCGGGCTTCATCCATGGTTTTAGTATAACTTTGTACCCTGTTTTGTCATGATACGGAACAGTTTTTTGTGAATTGAAAACACAAGAAGAAAACAAAGAAGTTACTTTCTCAAAAAGAGATTCAGGACTATTTTTGAGGTTTTCAATATAAGATGACCAATTAATTTTATAATACTCTGATATAAAAATAGACTTATCAAAAACTGATCTTAAACTAGGTGAGTGTTTTATTTCCAAGTTAATTGAAAGACAAATGGGAAAATGATCAGAGAAATTAGTTTCTATAACGATAGATTTGTATGCTGAAAGAAAGTTAGGAACAAGAAAGTTATCAATAACACTACCTGAAGAAGGGCGTGTCGGAAGGTTAATACAGTGCTTATATCCATTTATCAAAAAGTCACTTACAAAATTCATCGCGTTACAACAAGACTTAGAAATATCAAAGTTAAAATCACCTGCAAGGATATTTAATGAAGAGCTAGATGTTGTAGATAGAACGAAGTCTAAGTATTCACGAAACTTGTCAATTACATGAGAAATAAAGCATGGTCTACGATATAAGTTATGTATAATGAGGTTTTTCCCAGAAAAATTTTGAATTTCTATGGAAAAATGTTCAAAACTGTCAGGAGAAAAGTGTTTACTTAATATTTTAAAAGTAAGATTTTTTTCAATGAAAAACCCCAGACCACTATGCTTACTAAGCCCGCTAAAATAACCTACAAATGCATACCCTTCAATATTATAAGAGGTATTGCCGCCAGCCCATGTTTCTTGAACACATAAAACTTGAATGCTACGATTATATGTACGGTGAAACATTTGAACAAACATGTTTAATTCATCAAATTTGCTATTAAGTGACTGTACGTTAATACTAATAATATTAAAACTATTAAGTTGAACGTATCCACTCGTACTTGAACACCGATCAGTGAAGAAGTTCTCTTCATTGATTTGGTTTTGATGATAAAAGCTGTTGTTAGAACTGAAACTATAACACCCATTTGGTACTTTATTTAACAACTCAGTCATAATATAATGTATTCATACCAATCTTTTTTATTTCCTTTTGAACAAGGGGACAATTGAAGTCAAGAGCAGAGTGAGAAAAATCTGATAGGCCTTTAGATTTACAGTTTGTACAAATATTTTCACTAGTTAATTTAGAGCAATTACTCCCATTATGTGATTCACTGCAGTATCTACAAATTGAGGATTTTTTACAATTTGATGCAGTATGACCAATAAGGCAGCAGTTGGAGCACTGCTTATGAAAAACATATGGATACACTTTGCATCTACTCAAATCAAAATACACCTTGAAATTATTTTTAGAAAGAGATTTGAATATTTCTGTTGAAATAGAAAAAATAAAAAGCTTTCTATCAGGAACTTTTGTATTTTTAGAAAAAAGTAATTTGAAGCAATGTCCATCTTGAAATAAATTCTGAATTTCAGTATTTTTAGCCAAAATAGAATTCGTCACAAATGCTTCTGTATAGGTAGAGGGTAAATTAAGACTTATCTTTGGTAAGTATTTTTTAACTTCGTCAGCTTTTATATTTTTTTGAGAAAAAATTTCGTTTGCTTTTTTCAGATTCTCGGAATCATTGAACTTAAAAATAAATTTTTTCTTAAGGTTATTGAAAGAAGCAACTTGTACATCTTTCAGGTATTTTGAAGAATTTTTGACAAAATCAGTACTGACATCATCCTTTGATACAATAAGAGTATTAATATTTTTCTTTACTACATCTGAATAAGTCGGAGTAGTCACTCGTTTGATAGGTTTAGACTCATTGATCAAAGGAGAAGCTGCTTTGACGCTTTGCTCAAGTGATTCAACTTTTTCGATCAAAAGATCAATTTTAGAATTCTCAGAAATAACAATGTCCGATGCTTGGGATTTATTGAGATTGTTCTCTTTTTTTAAAGCTACACAGGCCTTGCAAATAAAATTAAAGCCAAAATGAAAATATTTATCGTAAATCTTGTTGAAATCATTTTTTAATCCAATACAGAGATAACAAAGCCACTTATCACAATTAAAGCATTGGACCATCTGTTTGCTTTCATTAACCTCGGAGTTGTCAGTATAAACATCTCTCGAACACTGGGAACAAAGCCAATTACACATTGATACGAACAAAACTTTTACAAATGATTTATTTTAAAAATTCAAACACGTAATTTCAAATAAATTAAAATTTTAAAAATAAAATTTCAAAATAAAAAAAAATAAATAAATTTACAAATTATTTATTTAAAAAATGCAAACACGTAATTTCAAATAAATTTAAATTTTGAAAATAAAATTTCATATTGTAAAAAACAAATTTACAAATTATTGATTAAAAATACAAACACGTAATTTCGAATAAACTTTAATTTTAAGAATAAAATTTAAATATTGTAAGTAAAACTTATTTTTCCGCCATTAAAAACTTGTAGCGAAACGTTAGTAAAGAAAAAAAAAAATTTTTAAATCAATTTAAACACCATAATTTTTTTGTTAAAAAATATATTTGTGTGTATTTTGCACTTTCCATATCCCATATAATACAAAATATTATATATATATATATATATATGTCAATCAACACATAAATACAGAAACAATCAAAGCTTGGATTAAAAAAATTATTTAACGTTTTTAATGTCAAAGAGCTTATTTCTAATTATTTTGACTTGAAATTTGTCAACTTTTAAAAAAAATAATTTTGTCTCATTTTTCCGTGTTTTTAAAGGAGTTTCATGAAATCATTTTTAAATTAAAAATTTTAAATACAAAATTTTCTAGTAAATACATTGTATATTTATTTATACTTTAAAAAAAATAATGGACTTACTATTTATCAAACAAACTAGTTAATTGAAACTCTAACTTAAAGGTTTAATTAGATAGTAAGTCAGTTGGACAGTTGGTTATTTAGTTAGTAAACTTAACAATTAGTTAGTGGGTAGGTTAGAAGCAGCATTATTTTGAACGCCCAATTTTCCTTTCGGAATTTGTTGGCCCTCCGCAATTTTTCCGTTTTGTATTAACTCAGCCCGGTAGTCTGGAGAGGGGCGTGAAGAACAAATTATTTAGAGGCCTAATTGTCTTGAGGACAAAATTCCCTGAGACGGAATTGTCCCACGCAAGAAGATAACATATGAAGAAGCCAAAATGTAGAGAGGTCAAATTGTCCAGAAGCCAAACGGTGTGAAGAAATACAAGCCTAATTGCTAAGCTCTTACGGGGGTTAATATGTAACTTGTGTTCTGTTGGGCGAGCGTATGCCTAATAACTTAGTCCAGGGAAACTAAATGCTGCATTATTTGTAAATCTAAGACAACATCTGCATGCGTGCGTGATAAAAGCAATGACTTTGGAAATTCGCAACGTTATTAGCGAGCAATATGTATTTTAGTGCGAATTGACATTTCCGTTGATTCAAGCCAACGCCCAAAATTCAGTACCAGCACATTGAAGTAGTGCCAAAACAAGCAAATAAAAAGAGAGATAGGAATAACCGACGAAAAAGGTGTTGTAGCGAATTTTCAAATTGTAAAAAACAAGTTTACGCTTAGTTTCTAAGTAAATAAAAGAGCAATATAAAAAGAACATGCCAATGCTTTAGGATTCGGCCTCATCTTTTCTTTCTTTCTCTTTCTCGCGCACCAAATGCTTTTTCGTTCTCTCTCTCTCTTTATCCTTGTTCTTGCTCTTTTGAGTAAAGTGTCGTCAGGTATGCGTAAATCGTCGCTATCGGGGTTCAGTAACACATATTTTACTGAGAATGATATAAGCACAAAATGCTACTTGCCTATTACCAACAGCTTATTCCTTCAGGCCAAATGTTTTTGCCATTTATAGGTACCAATCACTAGACCTTGATTGGGGGTCCATAATTAAGCCCCAGATCGAATCTAGGGTTCATCAAAATTGCGCAAAAAGCATGCTCAAGGAAAGAAAGTTAATAATAAATTCAATTTGCCTGGATTTAGAGACTCAGGTGTTTAGATCTTTTGTACTTGTTTAAATGTATTGTTTTTAATTTTGCTAAAATAATTTGGTTGGGTATAATGGAAGAGTATTCAAAAAATTTGCATTGCTACGTTCCTAAAAAATAGAACGCGCAAATTAATAAGATTTAATAAAGATCGATAACTTTCCGTTGGTAGTTTTTAGAAAATTTCCCCATTTTTCAAAAATGTTTGATATAATAATTATTCATTCTATTTTAGATATTTTCTAGCATATGTCATTTCTTTTAGATGAAGGCCTCAGGGCAAAGAAGCGTGGAAAAGGAGATGAAGGCTTTTTTTATAAAAGTAAGAAGGCAAACTTTAAACTTCAAAATCCTTGTGAATTTCTTTGTTAGCATGATTTTGCAACGTTAGCTCGAGTTCCAAAGAGAGAGAGAGAGAGTGGTCAGCCAAAATCAATAGCTTAACCATGTCTTGTCCAGTCTTCATAATAAATTATATACCCATGAAATAATGAAAGCTTACAACAAAAGTTTATTTACTGATAAATAATAATCAATATACGGGAATATTGAATTGAAAAAGTACAATATATCAATATGGTGTTTTATTTATTTATTTTCATTAAAATAAAACCATTTATAATTTCAAAATTTCAATAAATCTACTGTGTTGTTGTTATTGTTTGTTGAATTGACGCAGCTTGTAAGTTGTCGAAACTTAAAAGCTTGCATTTTGCTTATCATAAGAGTTGGGAGCTTTGCATTAATTTTATATTTTTTAAATTGTGATTAAGAAGGTTCATCCTCTTTTATATGAATGGATCCTTCTAAGAGAACCTTGAAATTTTTTAAAAATAAATATTAGGGATTCTTACTTTTTCAAAAAAGTTTTGAAATTGTGCTCATATATTTGAATATGAGAAATGGTTGTAAGGTAAGAAGGTCTTTTCAATAACACCCCTAACCCCAGTTAGTGGTGCTCTTCGTCAAAACTCGTGATAAAACGTCTTTTTCTTATAAAACCTAAAAGAAGATTAAAATTAGTTTCAGATACGATAAAAAAAAGGAATTATTAGGAAAAAGAGTATCACAACGCTACAGTCTTTTGCAGACACAACATATGTTCATTAAGTCCTTTACGGAATTCAGTCATGGTTTATTCGTCCATCTAAGAGAATATCCTTTATCTATCCCAATAATTTTCATTCTAATCAAACTCTTAGCTTTAAGTTAACTCATTTTTCAAAGTGATTTTTCTCTACAAAACTTTTGTTTAGCCTTTAAAGAGAATTGAATTGAACACTATTTGCAAAGATTAGCTTGATTCTTGGAGTTAACCAGGGGAAAAATATAATGATATTTCAAAGAAAGAATACTTTTTACGTTGTCATCGTTGGAATATTCATTTGAATGTCCAGCGTAATAAACACGTTTTTAATTATGTCTCTTTTTATAGTCTTGTATATGATTTTTAAGCTTCTTATTTTGATTACACTCATTTAGACGATAATCCATTCCCTGGTGACAGGCAACGCCCAAACTTCAATCCATTCAGTAAGAGTATTATTTTATCACGGATAACGAATAAAACATTAATTTAAGTCCTTATGGTTTGGATCAGTAGATACAGTAGTTTGTAGTAGAAAGCAATTCTTAGAACAATAGAATGATTTTAGTTGGGTAAGCCAAACTGGTCAGTGCAAAAGTTATATTAACATTTCACAAAACTATAATTTCAAAGAGCAGCATAATAATGTATGAATATATCAGCTAAAACAGTTGCTAAAGAATATAACTCAGTAGGGAAGAGATAGGGTTTACGGCGAGATACCTTGACATCGCCTCGCCACTTTGCAAAAATTCTCGCTTCCCATTTTTTAAGTGGAGAGTAGGCGATAAAATATTTTTTATTTGAGTGTTATCGATATTTGTTTAAAATTGTACTTGTATAGAAATATTGATTACTTATAATGTAACTAAAATGTAGAAATCTTTTTGCTTGTATCAATTAAAAAAATGCAAATTTAAAAACAGAATTTTCATAAAAAACTTTAAAATTATTTTAATTAATTATAAAAATTGCAAACTAAGAAAACCTTTTGACTAAAAATTTAAGATGAAGCTTTATTTATTTTAAGAAACTCGTTTGAGAAGAGTTTGACGACATACTGGAAAACCTGTTTGCAAGATTGAAAACAATTTTCCTTGTCTTGAAAATAGGCGTTGTAGCCTAAACTTAGATACTTAGAATTCTTGTAAATTTTTCATAGGCCAACAATGCACGCTTAAACTTAGAAAGTCGAACTTGAAACTTCAATTCCAATGGAAAATATGAAAAAGATTTTTCAATTGAGGAAATTATGCTTTTGTGAATAAAATTGTGCTTTGTTCATTTTATTGAAAAATATTCATAATAAAAAATAATTATTAATTTCTTTTTACAAATATTTTTCGTTCTTTATCTTTGTCCTCTTTTTAACTAACAATCTTTCCTCTTCTTTCCATCTTGACCTTTTTTAAGTGGATTTAAACTGCTCGCCTGTCGCCAGAGGAGATGGGAGAAGGCGTGAAATCAAGTTGTCCTTGCATTTGGCTTTACTAAAAATACCTCGCCGTCAAGCATAAACAGAATAATGCTATGAATATAATTCATCTCGGTGTAGGTAAATTTTAATAATGAACAAACAGCGGTATCTTTGATTTGATGAAAAATATATACCTTCTTATAACATGTATTAGCTCATCGGTTCAAAATCACGATTGTAAGGTTTACTTAGATGTTAGAACATTTTCAAAGACAGATTTCCCGTTATCATTCCTCTAGTATCTTGATCTTTCAAAATATTTTGAATATTTTTAAATGAATAAATTTACACCTTCTTATCGATATAAATTCGTTTCCCATCGAAATGATTTAATTAATTGTAAAAACTTAAAAAGAATGTTTTATTTTTAGGCTTCCGTGGCGACATGAATGAATAAATACGATTTAGACGTAAGGAATTCTCATTTTTAATTTTTAAAATGTAACGTTAACATTTTCCTTTCATTCCTTAGATTTAAAGAAAGAGTTTTGTGATTCTTACATCTTTCTCGTTTAATAAATATTTTGCTGTTGATGATAAAAACACTAACTTTTATGTGATTTTGAATTCTATCTTCTTAACTATCTATTCTATTATTCTTTCTATCTGTCTGTTTTAAGACTGATTAAATAATTGAAGTTATATATATATCATAGACTAAATAATTAGTCAGAAAACCAAAAAAATTCTATCTACTTAAACACTTTTATAATTATAAACATAATTTTTGACTATTACAGTCGAACCTCAATATAACAAAATCCTACGGACCCCAATATTTTTTCGTTATATTGAGACTTCGTTATAAGAAATCTTTATATAACGAAATTACAAAGGCTTTTATTATTTTTTCGTTAAAATGAGGTTACAATAATTTGAAAAAGTACATGCGGTAAAATCGTTTATTTGTATTATGAAAATGATGCTATGAAAGTTTATGTATGTGAATGGAAATAATGCGTTATTTTCTTCTGCTTATATGCTTTAGAGTGCAGATTTTCTAGGAACTCGCAAATCGAAATGCTACTCCTAACAATTTCTGAAGGTAAATCTTCTCTTCTCAACAAATATTGATAAAGTTTAGCTGTAATTGCTTTAGCTTCAGTTAAAGTGAGATTGCTTTTTTCAACTTCTTCAGGATTAGTTGAGTCTTCATCTCCAGATTGCTCCTCCCCATAAACATTGGATGACTGATCCAATTCCACTTCCCTTATAATATCATCATCACTTCTTTTTTGATGAGTTATAACATGCTCATCTATTAAAATGAACTCGTCAATTTCTTTTTCATTTAAACTATTCTCTAAATAAAGTGTACGCAATGTTTCTTCAGAGTATAGAACTTTAGAATCACATTCTGAATCAAAAACTTGATCGAGCGCAAATCCGCATTTCTTGAAGCAATTGGCAACAATTGATGAATCAACAGCGTTCCATGAAGAAACTGATAAATGCAGAGCTTGAAGAATTTTAAGTGAGAAGTTTCGCTTCTCCTCATTTGACAGAAAATATCTGACAAGGTTTGCTCTGTACTTGGCTTTGAAACATCTAATTATGCCTTGATCCAGAGGCTGAATCAAAGCGGTAGAATTGGCTGGTAAATATTCTATTCAAATATTGGAATAAAGTGGTATATTTTTATGAGCTGTCCAGTTGTCCAATAATAAAACAATTTTTCTCTTCTTTAATTTCATTATATTGTTTAATTTACTTATCCAGTGACAAAAAATCGAGTTTGTCATCCACGACTTTGAGTTGTATTCATAATATATGATAGTTTTCATAATAGTCGATTTGGTATAAAACAGATATTTTATTTTTTTGAAAATATTTTTGAAGACAGTATCTAGAAGTAAACCGCAAATCTGATTCAAGCTTCCAGATATTTTAAAACCATAAATGCCAAACCTGAGTCCAAAAATAAAAGCAGCATCTTCAATTTGGCATAAAAACAGATATTTTATTTAAATTTCAAAAATATTTCTGTAGACAAAGACGTAAATCGAAAATTTGATTGACACTTTCAGACATTTAAAACCTCTAATTGCAAAAAATGATTTCAGAAATAAAAAATATCATGGTCGAATTGGTATAAAAACATATATTTCATGTAAAATTAGAGAGAATATTTGGGATATAGTTTTCAGATATAAACTGCAAATATTGACACTAGCAGTAAAACCTCTAAATGCGAAAACTGTGTTCAGAAATGAAATCATCATGATCTATTTGCTATAAAAACAAATTTTAGAACTAAACGCAAATTTAATTGACTTATATGTATTTTCAAATTCAAACTGCAAAAATTGAGTCCATAAATGAAACTAGCATGGTTGATTTGGTATAAAAACATATATTTAATTGTAAAATTTGAATGAATGTTTTTGGAGATAATTTTTAGAAGTAAACCGCAAATTTGATTAACACTTATAGGTATTTCCAGATCCTAAACGTAAAAAATTAGTCCAGAGCGTATTTAGTATAACACATATATTTTATGTAAAATGTGAAGGAATGTTTTTGGAGATAATTTTCAGAAGTAAACCGCAAATATGATTAATACTTTTAGGTATTTTCAAATCCTAAATGTAAAAAATGAGTCCAGAAATGAAAACAGCATGACCGATTTAGTATAAAAACATATATTTTATGTAAAATTTGAAGGTATATTTTTGATCAATCAAAATTTTGATTGACATTTTCTAAAAAGTAGCCATGATTATTGAAAAAATTAAATATATAAAGTGTTATGCGTTCCAAACTGTATATAATTATAAATTTTCAGAGTATTATATAATATAGATCCTAAGTTATAAGGTTAAGTACAGATAATGTCAAAATTTTGCTGAAAATTTTTAATTTTTTATTTTGATCGACAGTTTTGGACATGAAGGGGTCATTCAACTACCATGAAAATGGTTTCAAAAGATGCAGCTAGCGATTTTAGGAAAAGTCACAAAATTTGAAAGGATATGATTCAGCCAATTTTCTACAATTAATTTTTTAGTGAAGGGGGGCGTTTTACGCCCCCAGCACTAATAGGGTTAAAATTTGCTAAATTGAACTTTTCAGCAAAAAACCTTGCCTTTTCACAAATAAGAGGGCCACTTAAAGGAATACCTTCTGCTCTAGCTTCCAAAAACCAATCATATGTTGCTTTATCAACACTTTCAAATTGTGCTTTAGTTGTTCTTCTTTTTTTGAAGCATTGGTAGAAGAAAAATTGAAAATTTTGTCTTTGTTTTTAATAAAAGTGGATAAAGTTGAACAACTGATGTTGTATTTTTTTTAGCAATTTCATTTTTTTGAAATTGTTTTTTCAAGTTCATTAAGAATACTTTTCTTTTCAGAAATGTTAAATTGCTTTCGTTTTTGTGGTGGTACTTTACTCATTAAAAATTAAGTTTGATGAAATTTTCTAGAGTGAGAGAAAAAATAAATTAACTTGCAATTTTCAATGTTGGAAGATAAAAGAAATACAGAATTTATAATAATGAAGTAAGTTGACAATGATTATGTAAAATTTAAATGACGAAGCAAAATTTCTAACAGATGGTGAAAAGAGAGTGGCAGAGCTTAGTTGAAAATGATTGAGATGATGAAGAGATGTGCGTGACAAACTAAACAGAGAAATCAAAGCTTTATGATAAAAATGATATAGACATTAGAGAACGTGTTGAGAGATACTGAACAAAAAAAAAGAAAGGGAGAGAGACAGCTAAAAACATATTGAAAGATTTTCTAACATAATGGACAGAGATATGATGAATAAATCTAAGCACATGTATGTAATACCAACAAAAAGTTCGTGATTACATTTCGCTATATTGAGGATTTTGATATGTTGAAGTTCGTTATAATGAAGTGATTTTTCCTATAAGAGACATTAAGGTCAAGGGAACTAGTGAATGTTTCGTTATATCGAAAATTTCGTTATAACAAGGTTCGTTATATCGAGGTTCGACTGTAGTTATTTATATAAAAATTTTAGGGTCAATAATGGCAAGTTTTTAGGTTTAGTCAATCAAGTCAAATTTTTAGTTTTATGGTGAATCAATTGAGATGCTATATTGTACTTAAGATTGGGATTTCTGTTAAGATTTGAAATAATTTATATTTACACTTTCAGTAGACTTAAAAATAGCCTCGATAAAAGTTATTCCATCAAAAAGCGCAAGATGACATGATCCAAGTTAAGATCCAAAACATTATAAAATAATGATGTTGCCGAACTTTTAAACAAAAAAAGACCGAAATTAGTTCTTTAAAAATTCTATGCCTAAATGTAATCAGATTTTAATCCTCAAAAACACATATGAGAAAAAGTCACAAATTTAAGTAATAAATGCTTAGCATATTTTGAATGTAGAAAAATTCTTTTTTAATAATTATTTGTTAATTTTTAAAGTCAATATTTTAGGCCAAAATTTTTATTTTTAAACAAAATCATGATAAACATATTTTCAATTAGCCTATTTTTGAGGCCCGATTATAATAAATTTTTATATATGTAAGGTTGATCATCTCAGTGGCCCTTCGGCCTTTTGATTATCCTCGCATCCTACAACTTTTACCATGTCCAACAACCTAATTTTACATTTTTTTGTTACCAACATCTTTATTTTTCATTTATTAGTCCATTCTATTTCATTTATGCGAAATAAATTCTATTCTATTCTATAGACATAAGGAAAACGCGAATATAAGCTGAAAAGTAAAAAATATGTACAAGTAAAAATCTATTCAATAAAATATCCACATTCGTTTTTTGCAAAAAAAAAATTAATTTTTGTTTTTTTGTACTTAAAATGATTTATTTAATGATGTTAGCTAAAGTGGGAGAAATTAAATTTTCATTGATATATTTATGCATTGAAAAAAACATAATGACATAACATGTAGTTTACTATCCCAATGAACACACTTGTATAAAAAGGATTCAAGTATCGTGTATAGATAGATTTATTTATATTTATAAGAAATTTGATTACATTTTACAAAATTTTTATAAGCAAAAAAATGTATATATATACCAATTCGGAAAAAGGAATTCATACAAAATCGTATAATCAAGCTCGAATAAATTTAAGTGCATATAATCACAAAGACATGAAATTTCAACTCTGATAAAATGCTTGAAAATGTCATCTTTTCACTCTAATAATAACACAATTGAGGACACGAATCTCTTAAATCAGGATCATGGCAGATGTTCCTTCTTCCATATTTTTCTTCTGAGCAGAAACCCTGGTCTAATTAAAAAAATGAAAAATTAAATAAGCTTAGAAAGGTATATATATATATATATATAGAGAAAGAGAGATAAATATTTTAGAAGATTTGACCTCCACTCACAAATCATTGGAAATTGATTCATCACATGCAAAGCATTTATTATTAAAGAAAATTCTGTAAGAAATAAGCCGCTAATTAACCATTGTTAATTAAATAAAAGAATATTATACGCAAAGACTACCATCTAAAGATGCTAAAGCAATCACATCAAGATTACAAAAATATTTATAGATAAAACACTTATAGGCATCCTTATCAACTCATAATTTTATCCTTCTATAACATCTCAATAAGAACTTCAAAAGCTTTTCATAAAGTAGAGAAAGGTTTTCCTATATTTGATATGACCAGAGCACCTCTTCTCTATAAAACCCCTATTCAGCTCATCCTGGAAGATGTAATCAAATTTATGATGCTGTTAACACTGAAAGAGCACAAAAGAATTTTACCAAATAAACGTTGGATTAATATAATCGGGTTACAAGGAAAGACTAAAATGCCTTCCATGATGTACAGATTCAAAAGCAGGGCATGATTCCAGTGTAAAGGATTTTTGTAATAACAAATAGAAGCTAGAATAATGTGAGTATATTATAAAAAGAGTGTTATAGATATTTGGCAAGTTTGGATATAAATGAAAACACTTCCTAGGAAAACTACTTTTGAAACACTTTCTTTTGACTTGTAATTGTAATTGTGCTTTTTTTCGGGAATTCTTTCATGTATAAATTGCATTGTTAAAATATTGTTATATTAATTTTTTTAGTTCCTTCTTTATTAAAAATTAAGAATTAAGATTGGTAAATAAATTTCTTTCTTTCTTTACTATAATTAATACTAGTCATACAATTAGCATTGCACCACTGTTTCAATTTATCCATTTGAAAAGAAAAGTATTTGCCACTTCTATTATAAGAGAAGGATTTTATTTATAGTTAAATCATCTGCAAATACAAAAAAAGTTTAGATCGGTTTAAGAAAAATTTTTTTATAACATAGGCTAAGCCAGGCAATAACAAATTTTAATTGTAACAAGCAAAAAAATTAGCCTGGAATTTAGTCTCCTACTTTTATAAAATCAATATGAAGTCCAAAAAAGTTATTATATAAATTATCTGACTCTTTATTTATTCAAGTTTATCTCAAAATTATCTTTCTTTATATTCTTGTCAAAAAATTATGTGTTTACATTGCGAATTTTATTACCATTTACTTTACTTATGAAAGAATGAACATTTTGTTTCTTGGATATCTCAATAAAATTTGTTCTCATATTTTTCCTCATATAATATTTTTGTAAAGTGGCTAAGATATGTAGGACATCAATTTTTGGCATTGCTATTGGAGGAAACTTCTACAAGGTTAAAATCATTACTTAACCACGAGTTTTAATTATAACAAAAGTGGTCAATGCCAGTTATAGAGAACTTTACTTGAATAAAAAATATTTAAATAAGTTTTTTTTCAAACTAGGTTCAAAATTTGAAAGATGTGAAAATTAAGTTTGGAAAATATATTAGAATATAATTTTCTAAGCTGCTTTGATGTTAAGCAAAATATAATTAGGATTTAGGACTGAAGATAAGCAGCGTTACCTGTACATGCGCTGATGCATGAGGATCGTAAATCTGGATCTGAACAAAGTTGCTTTTTTGAAAGATTGTAACAAAAACCGGCATCTTAAAAGGAAGAAGAATGCATTCAAATGTATGAATGAGGCACTTGCATCTTAGAATGATGAAATTTGACATTGCGAATGTGCACTTTTGATTAAAAAAAATTCAATTTAAGAAGCGGGAAAAATAATGAAAGAGGTTTTTAAAGTTTGGCGACATCACGGCACACATATCTTTGAGTGTGACTTTGAGTTTGAAGAGGTTAGTGTGCAGAGTATAGAAGTTTTAGATTTCCTAAATCCCACTCCAAGATGAAAAATGTTTTAAAAATTGGAAAAATGAATTCGACAATTTTGATTAAACCAATTAAAAAACATATTAATAGAAATTTAATTAAAAAATCATTTTTATCTTAGAACTAGAAAAGCCAGTGTGTAGTAAAGCAAGTCTAACTCTTTCACAATTTTTTTTTAAACATTAAGAAATTGTGAATTATTATATTTCAACTTTATACCTACATACTTTTATAAAATATCTGAGATGCTTAAATTTTTTTGTGTTGAAAAAAATTGAAAATGCAATGAAGATGGACAAAAGTAAGGGTGATTAACATGCTGGGTATGATGACAACAAAACATCAAAAAATGAAGAAGATGTGAATAAGTGACAGAAGCTGAGGGACAGGAAGAAGGCATTGGAAGAGACCCATTCACGGAAAAACGATGCGCGTTTTTGAGTGTATTATTCTGTTAAAAATGTAAAATATGCAAATATCCAAATTTGAATTGATTTGTTAAACATATAAAGTTTTCAGTGATGATAAAGTGTGTTCCTTTGTAATTTTATTATGTGAATACTAAATCACATTTTCTGAATATTTTCCTGGAAAAATTTTCACGACAATACAAGTATAGAGATATTTAAAAGAAAGAATACAACGCTTGTGATTGGTCAATTTGTAATGGTACTAATATATATGCCTAAAAAGATACGCATATTCTTATTGAAGGAAGTTTAATACGCGTATGCTAAAATTGATGTATTCGTTTTGTCTCGGAAGTTAACGCCATGATAAATAAGCGAATATAAAGGAGGAAAGAGAAAATTAAATCGCATACCTTGTTGACTTTCACCTAAAAGGACACATAAAAAGTTTGTGAAAATGAATGAATTGATAGTAAGGAAAAAGAAAGATAAACCCCTTGTGAACGTGTTTTTGTGTTTTACTTTTACGTTCAAACATAAAGATGCGGATGAGTGTTTCAAGCAAGAAGGCAAACATCTTGAAAATGGACAAATCTGTAAAAGTCTTGAGAGATATTTTAATAAATTCTGTATCCAACTAAAACTTTGTTGTTAAATGTAAATGAATATTGATTTGGACGATTGACATGAAGTGTTTTATTGGCACGACAATCTGCCACAATCTCAAAATATTGACCTTCAAATACACATACATTGTTTATGATCATGTGAAGATTTTATTTTGAGAAAAAAAATCAGATAATCTTTTAGGAACGATTTTCATGTTATTTACAAGAAAGTTTAATTTAACCATTTGCTGCCAATAAAACTGACGTGACTGCTGGTAAAAGCACCTTCACTCGTAAAGTAGGGTAATCACAGTTTTTGTGATTTTGTTTTTAAGAGTCGGAAGTCTTGGGGATCGAACCCCCGACCTTCAACTGTTAAGCTGAGAGGTACGCCATAACAACAATTGAGACTCCGCTATTTCTTGAATATATAATAAAGCTAAATTAAAAATCTTCATAAATTCAAAATTTTCTTTCGTTTTTTTTGGAAGAAATTTGGAATTGATTAACATTGGAAAAATAAAACTTACTCAACAACAGAAAGACAGACACTAGAAGATACGGGAAAATAGGAGAGAACATTTTTTTGAAAATTTTTAATTCAAAAATCTTGTGGACTGTATGGAAAAGTTGTGTGTGTGTGTTTCTCTAAGGAGTCAGGTTTACTGCTTATATACTCTCACCTCCATGTTCAATTATCTCAGTGAATTAACAAGGACGTTTTATGAAATGCTTAATTACTTATTTTTGAAAGGTTTTAAAACTACTACAGTGCAACCATTAATTAAAAAATTTTTTAAATAAAGCAATTATATAAGCTTTGATGAAGACAACTAATCCTCTCCCCCTAACATGTAAGAGTGTTGACAAATTACATTCCTTTTTAGATAACAAGTATACAATCCAGTAGCAGGAATGGCCAACCCAAGCCAAAATTCAAGAATGGAGGAAATCATCAATTCGAAATAACTTTGCGTATTTAATTCCAAACTTCAATAAATTTTACAATGAAATGAAATTCAAATTTAAATTAAAATTTTTAGTTATTCGTATGACGCTGTGTTGAGAAAAGGTGTTTCCCTAAGTATAATTAATGAGATTGAATTAGAGTCTGGGAGGAGTTGATGATAGGTTCTATTGAGTTGATAAATGCGGAAATGAGATGCATGATTTGGGGGTGGGATAGAAGTGCTAATAGGGAGGAAGGGAGATCTAAGAAGTGTAGGAGTATTTTTTATTTTTATCAAGGATTTTAATGCGTTGAGGTGAGAATATTGGGCATTGGAGGATGGATAGGAGTTTCGATGTGGGGGCTGGAGTGTAATTTTATGTTGAAAAGGTGTGCATAGCATGGGAAATGTGCGCTGAACCATCCTATCATGTTACGTGGAAGGGTAAAGGTTGTATTCAGAGTGAATTGAGCTAAACTAGAAGATAAAATAGGAAACTATGGAATGTGAGGGAACTTCTCCAAGCTAGAGGAGCCATATTGAATGACCGGAAGTATGCTTGAGGTGTATATTAATTTGCTCATTTTTGGATGAAGGCCCCATTTATATGAGATTGCTTTTTCAACAGAGAAAGGTGTTGTTGACAGTTTAGTGTGCATGTCTTTGAAGTGACTTGTTAATTTCAGATTTGATTGGAGTGTGATGCCAAGGTATTTTACATATGGTTCGGAAGTAAGTTGTAACAGTGCGTTCAATTTTAGTGGTAGTGTAATCGTTCTTTTCCGTGTGAAGTGTATGAGTTTAAGTTTGTCCATGTTTTTAAAGGAGATTTTATACTTGTTAGCGATTTGATTAATTTGTGTAATCAAGTTCAGGGTGTTGTTAGTGTTGTTTGATTGAGGTGTGTCTGAGAAAATGAATAACATGTCATCAGAGTAGCATTGGGAGAAATGTGAGTTAGAGTTTATGAAGTGAAGGATTGGATTTATGAGAACTAACCAAAGAACGTCTGATAGACAGCCACCTTGTGGAGTAGAGAGGGCCAATGTTTGGAAGTGTTTGCATTTATTATGTAATAGAACAAGAATACGACCCTGAAGGTAATTGGAAATAAATTTGATGATATAAGTAGGGTAGTTGTTATCAATAAGGTCGATGATGATGGCAGGGTTCCTTGCTGAGTTGAAGGCGTTTTGGATGTCTAGAAAGATCGATGTCGCGCTGTGCTGATTTTTTAGTGTTTGTTCTAGGGCAGTGGTTCTTAACCTTTTTCAGTGCCCGTACCTCTTGATATCTCAAAAAATGTTCCCGTACCCCCATCCAAATATTTGAAAAAGACAAGTAATACAAACCTTGCTGAGAAATTATTGTACTTTTTAATTACTGAACAAAAATATTTTATGTTTATTTCAATTGGAAAGTGTTAATGAATAAGAGAAAATGAACGCAAATTTATGTAAGTAATTATGAGTAATGCTACAAAATACTACAACACATTTAATTTTTAGTGGCTCTTTTGTTGTTGTTTTTCATTGATAATGATGTTCAAACGAGGTTCTTTTTTTGAAAGTGCCAGGCGCATGTCATCACTTGCATCCAAACAATTTCTGGCTTTTGTTTTGATGTGTAATAGCGCCGAAAAACCTGCCTCACACAAGTATGTAGTTGCAAATGGTATGAGGACCACTAAAGCTTTCTCTGCTAACCGTGGGAATGTTTTGAGCTGTGCACACCAAAACATATCCAGTTTCATTTTTTCAAACTCCATTCGAATTCTGTCATTAGTCTGCAACTCCACAAGATCATCCTTCATCATATCATTATCATCCATGGAATCTAGGTTAAAAAGATATGGATCTCGTATCCATCTTTGTGCCACATAACCTTCTTCAAGGTGAAAATAACCTTGGAAGGAATGGATCAGTTCTTGCAGATGTTCTCGTACTTCATTCACAATGGGCATATCTTCTTCGTCACTAGCAGCCTCATCAAGAGAAGGAAAATTTGCAAAATTTCCGCTTTCAACGCGCTTTATCCACATGGGAAGCTTCTTGGTGAGGGAAGATAATTTTTCTCTGGCAGTTATCATATTCATCCTGGTTCCTTGCATAGAGACATTCAGTTCATTGAGGTGCGCGAATATGTCAGCCAGATATGCCAGAGACAAAATGAACTCCCTGTTTTCAAAATGTTCAGCAATTTCACTGCCTTGATTTCTTAGAAACTGCATAACTTCTTCACGTAGTTCAAAAACACGTGTAAGTACTCTGCCACGAGAAAGCCATCTCACTTCTGTGTGGTAGAGAAGAACACTGTGTCCAGCTCCAATTTCTTCACAAAAAGATGCAAAAAGACGGTGATTTACTGCCCGTCCTCTGATGAAATTTACAGCACGCACAACAACTGATAAAACTGTCTTCAATTTTTCTGGCAGTGTCTTTGTAGCAAGTGCATGACGATGCAACACACAGTGAGTGACTGTTACATGGGGAGCCTCTTTTTTCATAAGGGTAGCAAAGCCTGATTTATTTCCAAGCATGACAGGGGCTCCATCAGTGCAAACTGAACCACACATGTTGAGAGTCATTCCATGTTCCAAGAAGAAATCTTTCACAAGACTGAACACATCTGTTGCTTTTGCAGTAGTTTTCAGAGGTTTACAAAATAAGAATTCTTCTACCACTTCTTTCTCTTTCACATATCGAACAAATGCCATCAACTGACTGCAAAAACTAACGTCAGTTGACTCATCCAGCTGTATACTCACTTTGACAGGACTAGCTTTTAAGTCTGTTATCACCTGCTGCAAGATATCTTGACTCATATCATTAATCCTTGAGTGGATAACGTCATTTGATAGTGGTATCTGTTTAAGCTTCTTTTCAGCTTCTATCCCTAACACTATTTTTGTCATTTGTAATGCACAAGGTTTCACAAGCTCCTCAGCAACAGTGTGAGCTTTTTTCTTCTTTGCGCATAAAAGTGCAACTTCATAAGATGCTTGCAACAAAGGTTTCTCAACTGGCACAAAACCTAGCTTTGACAGGGTACCACGTCGATCAAATCGTTCCCGCTTAATCTTCAAGCTGTTTAAGTCATGTCCAGTATCTAAGTCTCCATGCCGATTGCTGAAGTGCTCATTCAGTCTTGAAGGTTTAAGATTTGCATTTGCAAATACTGTGTTGCAGAGTATGCACTGTGGTCGTTGAGTTCCATCTGCCTCAGTCATACAGGTAAAGCCGTAACGTACGTAGTCGTCGCTCCACTTACGTTTTTTAGACATCGTTACTAGTTCTTGATCACACCGGTATTTAAAAATCTAAAAATATTTTTTTAATAAACAAAAATTGTATTTTAGGAAAACACTAGTTAACTGTTCTAAAAAAAGGTTCCGAAAAAATATAAATTAATTTTTCATTGACTTTTTCTGGAATTATAAGTTTTCATAAAACAAAATAAAAATAAATTTTTATTTTAGTTGTAATAAAAATCTAAAAATTTTTATTAATAGTTTTAGTCATAAGATATGAAACAATATACTTTTTAAGTATAAGAATTAAAAATTATAATAAAAATTTTTACATAACTATTAATATTTAAAAATTGTTTTTAAAATAAAATACTAAACTTTGACTAAATTAATATTATAGTTTTCTTAAAAAACAAAAAGGGGCATTGAAAAAACTGAACAAAACAAGACGATAATATAAAAAATTTAATTTATCAATTTAAAAGTTAAGTTTTTGAGTTGTGGTAATATAAATTATTTTTACCTTTATTAAAAAATAAAACATGAATATAATTAAATACATTTGACTTTTTTGATTTTAAGTTATAAAAGTTGTTAAAATCGGCACAACTAGTGTGCCCTAGTTGTGCATTCGGAACGCGGGACAAAATAACATAAATCGGAAGATCTCCAGAATAATCAGGATGTCTGGCAACGTCATGTTTCATATGTTTGATATCATGTTTCGTACCCCCAGGTTTAAGGCTTCGTACCCCTTGGGGGTACAGGTACCCCAGGTTAAGAACCACTGTTCTAGGGTGAGGCGTGTCAGAGCCAATTCCGTGCCCCTATTTGGAAGATATGCAAGTTGGTTAGGGGGTATTAAGTTATGCTTGAGTATGTAGTGAATCATATGTTTTCTTAGAATTTTTTCAAAAATTTTACCTACTTTTGGTAATAAGGAGATAGGTCTCCAATTTATCTGACTATGATTTCGTTTTGGTATTAGTTTGCATATTTTTCAAATATAGGGGAAGTAGCTCAATTTGAGGCAAGCATTGTAGGTATTAAGCAGGTGGGAGTGTGAAATGTGATAGGCTTTCTTTATATCAGGGGTTCTTAAACTTTTTCAGTTACGGACCCCTTTGGGAATCTGGTAGAACTCGCGGACCCCTTACCTAGGAAAATACATATAAAAAGATGACCTTTCATAAAATGAGTTTATTTATTCAAATCTAATGAAATTTATGAAAGCAATATATGAGAACACAAGAAACAATGTAAAAATGTAACATATTTGTATTTTGTAAATTAATTAAACCAAAAGCCTTAATTTTGCTGGAAAGTTTTCTTTAGTGAGACGCATGCTGTTGTTGTTTGCCCTGAATAAAAAGAGGAAACTGTGGAGTGGTCTTCGATAATGTTACACGTATATAATCTCTTTTCTTTTTGTCTTGATAGAAACGAGTGAAGAAAAACCCATCTCACATAGGCTTGGATTTTTTTACTTTACAGCTCTGTGGCTTAATTTTGCAAAGGTAAATCTCAGTTTTTATTTTGACCTTGCTGATGCTTCTTCAAGGACCCCCGAAGGGTTCATGGACCCCAGTTTAAGGGCTCCTGCTTTATATGTTTAATGGACATATGGTCAAGGCTGCTGGAAGCAGTGGTTCGCATGGAGTGTATAGTTTTGTTCAGTTCTCTGGTTGTGATTTTGTGATGAGGAGTATATAATATTCTTTGAAAGGTAGGCATCTGATTTCATTCTTAAGAGTGTATGATCAATGTTGTCAGTATTGATGTGGTCTGTGGCGAATAGTGCATTGAGGAGTGGGTGATTGACATGAGTGCAAGTGTGATCGTTAGCGAACAAATTTGAGAGTGTTTCAGGGTGTTTTTTGTGTGTAAGTTTGATTTTTTCATTAGGTTTGATGGTGTTTGATTGCAGAAATCTTTCCATGATTGCTTTTGGCGTGTTTGATTTCTAGTTCATATTTCTTTTTGAGGGAGAGGTATAGATGGATGTTTTGCTCAGGTTTTTTAATGCTTTACGCAAGAATTTTTTGATGTAATTAAATGTTTTGTTCCAGAATGGAGCTGGCTGTCTCTTAGATGTTTGGTTTGTAGGAGTTGCTGTATGAATACTAGCTGTAATAGATTTGTTAAGGTGGAATGCAGATTCTTCAAGTTTTTCAGTTGAGTCTGTAGTGGGTGTGGTGTTGCCTAGTCTGGATTCAAGATTGTGGAAGAAAGAGGTCCAACAAATTTTTTATACCATGTTTGGGAGTGGGATTATTAGAATATTAACTTATAATGTCAATTTGGTATGTAATGTATGTGTGGTAGGATGCTGATGGAGCATCTGCTATTTGCCAGTTGAGAATGATATTCGTTGTTTCATTGGAGGTGACGGTTAGGTCGATGTGTGATTGGTAGATATTGTTTAAATTTATGTCTTCTGAAAGTGGGCGTTTTATCGTTGTGGATCAATGTGAGGTTGTTGGAGGTTAAGCATTCAAGTGTTTGCAAGCCGCGTGAATTTTGTTTTGTGTCCCAAAGGTAGGATCTGGAATTTAAGTCAGTGGATATGACTATATTACAGTTATTGTTGAGGCTTTGTTTCATTTTTCTGAGAGATAGTGCAAAATTGTTTGGTATGGGATGTGTAAGAGAAGGTTGAGAGTAGAGAGCAAAAAAGTAGGGGTTTAGAACATGAGGGTTCTAAAGGAAATACAAAATTTGAGTTAGAGTAATGGAGTAGTGGTGAATTTTGAATTGAATTTTTTATTAGTATGCAGGCAGAGTTATCTGTTAATGGAAGTATGTGTATTAATTTGTAGTCTAAAATTTGGTGTGGAATGTAGATGTAGGCTTCATTGATAGATATTATAGCTTTTGATGTAGCTAAATGGGCTTGTTTGCAGTTGATGCAACAAATCTTGCTTGTGTCGTTCAGTAAGGTGCAAGAAAGTGTTGTGTGTCCAGGGTGAGCGCAGTGTGCGCAGTTTGGTTGAGTGGCGTCGCATTTTGGGGATGTGTGGCCGTGTTTGAAGCAAATCTCACAATGTTTTACTTTAGATTTCATTACATTGAGTGTTAATAACGGGTGATTCAAAAATATTTTGGATTGACTGATTAAATATTGATAAGTTTGAAAAAAAAATTAATCAATCTAAACTTTATATTTGCTAGAAAGCTTTTATTTTAAGTTTCCTTATTAACTGTTTTGTTATTGGTATACTATAGTCTTAGAGCATTTAAATTGAAGGAGAAGTTATTCATCACACAAATGGAAAATTTTGATCTAAGCAACCTTCCTCATTTGAAATAGCAATATAAAAATATATACAACTTTACAGTGCATTCAGAATTAGTAAGGTTATATTTCAAGAGTTTTTTGTAGTCGTTTTAGCGATTTTAAAGAAGAAGAAAACACTTGCGTCGGGATCAGTGCCGGATTAACATAGTAGCAGATGTAGCAGCTGCTACAGGACCCGCGCTTAACTGAAAATTTTTTTTTCATATGGTGGAATCCGGCAGTGCTTGGGAAGATTTGCTAGAAACAAAGAAGTTTTCACACATCTATATGTTGTATACATACAGATGTGAAGAAGCTTTTTCTTCAATGATAAAATCAGATTCAAATTTGAATAATTGTTTAAAGCTTTCTGTTACTAAAACTAACTACAAATTTCATCAGCTCAAACAACATCAGATCAAACCTATTTTAAAAATCTCATTAATTACATGTTTTTTGTTTATTTATTTAAACTTAATATCTAAAATTTGAAAGAATTATTGTGCTAGAAAGAAAACTTAAATTTTTTATTTTGCAAAGATTATTATGAGAAATTTTAAAGTCCAATATAAAAAAATTTACACATTTTAAACTTTTAAAGGTATATATTTAAAAACAGGAGGGGAAAGAAATTTTTGGTGCCTTGCAAATGTAAATTAACATGATTGGCGCATATTTAGAAAAGTTTTACCACCCATATAGTAGAACCTCAGTTAACAAACACCTCAAAATTACGAATAAATCGATTTGCGAGCATTTTTCACAAAATTTTTTGACCAAACTGAATAGATGCTACCTCTTCTCTTTTGCCAAAGACGTTAAATGCTTAATTATTATTTGAATTTAAAAATGTTTTTATGATAGAAGTATATGCTGTTGTGAAAATTGAAGAGTGAGTGATAAATATTTTGCCTATGATGCATTCTCCGTTTTTTGAGTTCTTAGCGACTTTCCAGATGAGAGAGGAGTATATTTTAGCGGTGGAAATGCAAGAATAAAGGGGATTCTCTCTTTTTCCATTTCCACGCATAAATTACTCGATGAAAAGTTTTCCATCAAACCTCATTCATTTTGAACTTTATCATTTTGGGCCGAGGGAGGTCCATTGGATCATGTGTAGTAAAATTTTTGCCAAGTTTTCGAAGTTTCAAACTCCAAAAAATGTGTGAGAATATATGAAGAGATAGTGAAATCTAGGATCCGAAAAAAAGCCAACTTCTAAATAATTCTAAGACCACATCCAGATGAAAGTGTTCAGACAAAATTTGTATAAGTAACGTGGTACAAGAAAATGCTAAATCTTCATTCCAAATTTAGTGAGAAAAATATTTACATTTTTTTGCAATAATTATTCTTTATACCAAATTTTATTAGATTAGCCAAATAAGTATAGAAAAATTCGTTATATCCAAAAAATTAATATGTATTAGGTTTTCACCCTACTTTATGAAAAAAAAAGTAAAAAATATACTTTCAGAAATAGAGATAAAACTAAGAAAAAAACTAAATCAGATCAAAACAAAAAGCTTCAATTAAAAAAGGGTTCATTTTTTCAATAAAAATGATTAATATATATATATATATATTCGCATAGCGTGTATAAACAAGGATAATGTTTAATTTATATGTAGATGGCGTTAATTCGAAATAATAATATAAATGACTTTGTAGCTTGTTACTGAGGTAAACTTTGCATCTTATTTTGTAAAACTTCGTGTTCAGATGTGTGAAGGTTAACTCCACACGGTGGCGCACAGGAAGCCCATCAGCTCTACTCATATACTACTGCCTTGCTTTTGAAGGGAACGTAAGTATTTATCATTTAGAAAATTTTTTAAATTTATCAAAACCTTGTTTCCTTTTATAGATGCATTTATTTACATAAGCGAACCTTGAGATGAAAAGTTAACGTCAAAAATCATAAAGCTTCAGTCTTGCGATGTAGGTTTTTTATGAAATGAGTCAAGTGGATTTATATTGCATCAAAAAATCTACTTTTACAAAAGTTGGTCAAGGTTCCTATATTTATTGTATTATGTTAGTTTTAGTATTCGATCAGTGCTTCTCATCAACAGAAGAGGAATTTGTCTCTCGAGCCGGCTAAGAGGAAACAAAAATTTGAGACCAAAAATCGACAAACGCTAACTGAGGATATTAAAACTATATAAATATACTTATTTAAATATAAAAATCCAGTAACAATTTTATTTGTCATTAAATCAGTATAACCCCACCATATTTTTTATTAAACAAATTATAAATGATGCGCTGTTTTTCAATTTTTTGAACTATTTTGAAGAAACAGTAAATTTTATTCACGAAGCAAAAGTTTTAAAAATCATTAAATTGCGAGCACTCTGGTCATCATCACAATCAGTGGCGGTTTTAAGGGGGCAGGGGGCTATGGCCCTCCCCAGTTTTTTGACTGGACCCCATGTTGGCCCCTCTACATTTTTTGAGTGGGTTTTGCATCCAGGGGAAGAAATATCTCTCTTATCTGGACGGGTGAATCTTAGACCAAGAGCACTCTTAATTTGAGGTCTTTGCTGGCATCGAAACATGAGAGCACCA
The DNA here is from genome assembly GCA_030549495.1 of Nectonema munidae. Taxonomy (NCBI): domain Eukaryota; kingdom Metazoa; phylum Nematomorpha; class Nectonematoida; family Nectonematidae; genus Nectonema; species Nectonema munidae. The sequence continues at coordinate 801,960 of JAUIRK010000879.1, read as the reverse complement.
CCCAAATTGATTATAAAAAACTAAAGTTTCAGAATTCTAAATATCGATAAGTAATTCTCATGAAAAAAATTGATAAGTTTTAAATTTTTTAGTTTTAAACATATTTCTTTACAATCTTTTTGTTTATAAGATTTTTCTATAGTGTTTTCGTTTGGAATTAAATTATATAATTTTATAAGTAATTATAACTATGCCTACGATAAATATTTATTGTTTTTAAATTATATTCTAAAATATATTTAAAATGATATTTTAAATACAAAGATTGTAAATACAAAGCTAAAAAAGTTAAATTTTTCAAAAAATTATGAAAATTCATTGGAATAATTCAAAGAAAAAAAGTAAAACATATGTATTTCGTAAATTGTAAAATTTATAAAAAAATTATCTATTTAAAAATTTGGCCTTTGTTTGGCCCCCTCACTTTTGAAAATCCCCGAACCGCCACTGATCACAACAACCGTCAAGAGTATACTAGAGAAAAATGTTAAGAAAAGAGAAATTCCTTCCTAACATTTTAATCTAGTGCTTTTGAGAGGTGGATTTGATGATGACTACTATATTGGCCGAAAATTAATCATCTCTAAAATTTTGTTTGTGAATAAACTTTACTGTCTAATACTTTATCCTTCTTATACTTTTACTCATGAACACGTCTCAGCCCCGACTATCTATTTAGGAGAAATTTTTTTTCCATTTTTTATCAATTTTTTATTCTTGCTTGAATGGCAGAGAGAGTTACATACACACACGGATACTTGATTACAACCAGTGTACACATATGTTATATGATCTTCAAAGAACTTGGATAAGAGAAGAAGAAGTTTAATGAAAGTCAAAGTTTCACAAAATATACAATAACACACAAGCACATATGAGGCTAACAAGAAGCGCTTTTAGTGCAACATTTTAATCAATAAATGATTGATATACCAAAGTGGTTATAAATGCATTATAAACATATCAATAAACATAATAAAGAAGTTAACACTCAATAAAAAAAAATTATATATAGTAAATGTTAAATTTATTATTATATTACTAAAACATGCATAATAACCTTCAAAAAAGACAACTAATTTTACTGAATTCTTACTTAACCCATTTACGACCAATTTTCCTATTTTGGAACATAAGTAATTTCATCTTCGTTTGCTTTTTTCAATGACTTTGAATATAAATCGTCTGCGTTTTTTTTAGATATCGTCTGCTTTGCTTGGTCTTAAATGGGTTAATGTAAAGTTTAAGCCCCTTCCGTATTAAACTTATCGATACCAATGAATGAGGACTTATATATAGCTTCAAATAGATGCGCACCATCTCCAAATTATGTGTAGAAAGGCGGTAAAGATATCAATTAACAATAAAAAATTGGAAATTTTATTGAATGAAAAAAATCATTCATTAATTTTTAGTTGTTCCATTTCTTCTTCCTAAAAAATGAAAAAATGTTTTATTGATTAAAAATAAATAAAAAACACATCCAAATAACATATCTTTTCTGAGGTATTTTCTATCAAAAATGTAAAACAGAACTAAATTAGAAAACTTGGTATTATAATTTTTCATTCATTTTAGTGTATAAGAATAAGTGTATGCTAGTTAGACTCTCAAAAAAGGGTATAAATAAAACAAAGATAAAATTGTGAAAACAAAAATCAAACAATAAATTAGGATTGCATTACTTCATTTTTCTCAGCATCATTCAAAAATAGTTTAAAAGCTAAATTGGTGCAAGCTACAAAAAGTAAAATAACTTTTAACATTTTTCAATCATTTGCCTTTTATAATAACTTTTAAGGAAAAAAAGTCTATCAGAAAAAGTTATAGAGCTTCAACAAAAACTAAAAAAATTTACAGCATAACTTAAGTTTTTTGAAAACTAATTTGACGTATCCCCTACAGCATACTCTATGAGTCACATGGCAGGTTGGTTGAGATGATGGACTCAGCACGGAAGCCTCTGGATTCGATTCATCGATACCAATTTGTTCATAGTTTTACATAAGCGGTACATCAGTGCCTTGTCAATGAAAACACACCCACGGTACCTTTACCTTATACTCAAAATTTGCTACATAATTAACATAAGAGAGAAAGGAGACAAAATAAACTAATAAAGCAATTTTCACTATTTAAAAATGAAACTGTCTGTTCTCAGAATAATTTCAAAATAATTGAAGCATAAAAAATGAGATATTTGATATTTTCAATTTTCTATAAGCAGCAAAAGTCAACGTTGAAGTAGCTAACCCTTATAGCCGATTTGGTAACGCTTGTATTTTTTACATTTTGTAAGGAATCATAGTATACAAAAAATGGTAGTTTAATCACTTTTTATAAAATTATTTAAGTCTAAGAACACAAAATTATATAAAAACTAATTAAACTAACATAAATCATAAAAATCATAGTATACGAGAAGAAGAAAATCATTGCATTTGACTATTTCTGTCTACAAATAAAATTCTGAGCTGTCATAAATAGATTAAGTACATTTTTAACAACTGAAACTTTTGTTTCGATATTATATTTTTATTATAATAATCAACAATTTTTTTTAAAAAAAATGATTTAATTAATTATGTACAGTGTTACTTACAACAACGGAACATTATAAAAATATCTCTGCTTAAATATTAAACAAATAGAGTATTTTTGCTTTTAAACTGAATAGCTAGTCAAAATATTCAGCTATTAAAAAAAATTTCTTGACTTGAAAAAATTAAAGTTTTTAAATGTTACAAAATGTAACAAACGTAGTGATAAAGATTAAGTGACCTTTGTTGAAGAAAAATTTTAACGCGAGTCTGACAATATTCATTGATCTCTCTTTTAAAAACAACCAAATTTTCATTTTTGCAAAATGTTTGGTGTATTGATGGAACTAAATTTTTACCAAAAATCTCTGTGATTAATTTGAATAGCTGAACTTTGGTTGAAAACTTAGACTTTTGAATTGAAAACTGAATAAATATTTTTTGATTTTTTAAAGAATATTTTTCGATTCTTTGATTGACAAATATATTATTTAATATCGTGCAAATTGGAAAAATATAGGTAATAACTTTTGTAACATCGTATGAGGTATATGAAATATTACATCTAGCAAAAATTGAACAGAAAGTTGATATTTTTTGATTCTTTGATTACAGAATTTTATTTTGATTATTTGACAGATATATTATTTATTATCGTGAAAAAATTGTAAAAATATAGGTAATGACTTATATTTTACCCTCGCAAGACGGAACAATTTTTTTTATTTATATATTTTTCTTGAATGTCGTTTTTCTTGGAAATAGATCATAGAAAGTAATATTGTTTGAAATACAAAAGATTAAACAGAAGATATTTGTTATTCTGACCATAATTAAATTTCAATAGGAAATTTGAAAAAGGTTTTATTTAAAAATTTTAAAAAAAGTACAAAATCAATCTGTGGAGTTTTTTGCCAACTAGTGGTGTTCCTTCGCGCTAGGTTTATTTTCCAGGTCTTGCGAGTGTTAACATCGTCTCCCCGAATGAGGTATATCAAATCTTACATCTAGCAAAATATGAACTGATAGGTTGGAGATGAATTATCGCGGTATACAGGTTGGAGATGAACCAATGAATTATCGCGGTATACAGGTTGGAGATGAACCATCGTAGTATACAGGTATAATGTATATAGGTAATAACTTATGTAGCATCGTCTCCCCGAATGAGGTATATCAAATCTTACATCTAGCAGAATGTGAACAGAAAGTTGAACATTGTCTCCCTAGTTATTTGTACATGGAATAGAAACCATCGTAGTATACAGGTTGAAGATGAATTATCGTAGTATACAGGTTGGAGATGAATCATCGTAGTATACAGGTTGGAGATGAATCATTGTAGTATACAGGTTAGAGATGAATCATCGTAGTATACAGGTTAGAGATGAATCATCGTAGTATACAGGTTAGAGATGAATCATTGTAGTATATAGTTTGGAGATGAATCATCGTAGAATACAGGTTGGAGATGAATCATTGTAGTATATAGTTTGGAGATGAATCATCGTAGAATACAGGTTGGAGAAGAATCATCGTAATATACGGGTTGGAGTGGAGATGAATCATTGTAGTATATAGTTTGGAGATGAATTATCGTAGTATACAGGTTGGATATGAATCATTGTAGTATATAGTTTGGAGATGAATTATCGTAGTATACAGGTTGGAGATGAATCATCGTAGTATACAGGTTGGAGATGAATCATTGTAGTATACAGGTATAATGTATATAGGTAATAACTTATGTAGCATCGTCTCCCCGAATGAGGTATATCAAATCTTACATCTAGCAGAATGTGAACAGAAAGTTGAACATTGTCTCCCTAGTTATTTGTACATGGAATAGAAACCATCGTAGTATACAGGTTGAAGATGAATCATCGTAGTATACAGGTTGGTGATGAATCACCGTAGAATACAGGTTGGAGAAGAATCATCGTAATATACGGGTTGGAGATAACACGCAAGTTGTCTACCCGCGTTCAACCGTACAGGTTATGAGAATATATCATTGAATAATAGAAAAGAAATGAAAAAATATTTCTTCAAATAAATGATTAATATTTTAAAGAATCTCGCATTATACACATGATACATGATAAAAAATATTTTATTGGTAAGGGGTGGCCTGTTACGCGAGACCGGAAGTTACTCGAAAATTCCCGAAATAGAAATAATCATATTTTTATAATTGGTGGAAAATTCTGAAAGTGTCAATAAAATTTGTGGTAATCAATATAAAAAATAATCTAAACATGTTCAAAATTTGTATTACACACGTGTACTAAATTGATGATTTGCTAAAATACAATATATGTAAAAAAAATGTGAACCAAAATATTCACGGACAAATAAAGTTAATGTTGTTATTCAGAAAGATAAGAGAAATCTAAAAATGCATAATACTTGTATATTGGTTGAATATATGTGAAGTCATAATTTTGAGCGTGTTTGAAGGGGCCTGCAAAATCGAAAATTTAAAAATTGGAAAAAAAAAATATTTAAAAAGCGTATTCTGATCGAGTTTGATACGCTGATTCCAAATATGTAATTTGTTTGAAATGAATCGATTGATTTTTAATTTTTTTTTTGAGGTCAAAGTTGGTTTTTTTGTTATTTTTTCAAGTTCTTAGGCTAAAAAAAGTATTTTAAAAAAAATTAATTTAAAATATTTTTACATTTTCATAATCAAAATAAATTTTTTTTTAGAATGAAATATTAAAATTGAAAATTGTATAAGCTTAAAAATTTTCGAAAAATTCAGACACTTAGAATTTTTTTTAAAAAATTAAAAAATAATTTTTCAAATTTTTTCAACGTATTATGTAATCTTAGGTATATTTTATGAATATGCAAAAAAATATGTAATTATTCATTTTTCACGGTAAAATATAGTGAAAAATAGCAAAATTATCCATATTGTTCAAAGGCTTAAAAAAATTTACTAAAAATACTTAAATTTAGAATTTTTTTTAAAGAAACGACATGTAAAATGCGGGTAAAAGGATGCTCTAAGTCTAAGGCATGGTTTAAAATGTTTTTAAAAATTTTGGCATAAAGTCTTTTTTCAAAATTAAAATTTGCAAATTTTGACACAAATTTTTTTAAAAAATTGCTAAATCGAAAAATATATATCAAAAATAAATATTTTTAAAAATTTTAAAATATTTAAATAAAATTTAAGCGGTATTGAATAAGTTGATGTAAAATAGAAAAAAATCATTTTGTTTTAATTAAAAAAATCCTCTCAAAAATGTGAAATTTTTTTGGACCAAAACAATTTAAAAAAAAATTGAATGAAATTTTTTCAATTTTTTACAGAAGAGTTTCCTTAAACTTCATACAGAAAAAATATTTCTTCCATGTCTGTGCATGCGCGCGTGTGTGAGAACCGAAAATTAAAATTATTTTATAAAAATCTACAAATAAATTTAGGTTATTGTAGGGAAGTGGTTTATAATGAAAAAAGAATACAAATTTATGACGTTAATTATTGAAAAAATTTATTAAACCTTTTTATCTTCCCTTTTTTCTTCAGTGCTCCAAAATTTTCTTTTTGGAGTAATCAAAGTGTAAATTCTTTCGCTGTGATTCAAATTTTTTATACGATACTGAAAACAATAAATACTTGTTATTGAACTTATTTTGTGATTTTTTTCACCTAGAAGTAACATTTTAGTGAACCAGTTTGGGGGATAATAATAAAATTCAGCATAAACACATTTTAAATATTTTGAGAAGCATTGAACTTTTGATGCAGTAAACAATAATAAAAATAATATTTATCTTCAATAATAAAAAGGCAAATAAAATTTGGGCAATTATTTTTAATCGGATACATTATGAACTGACTTAAAATTTTGGCGAATAACACTGGTCAACAAATTTTTATTTTTTTTCTTTGGCAGACCATCTAGGAGTGTTTTCTGGGGTTTTGAAGGTCGCTGATTACGAATATAACATTGGTTTTGTCTGATTGGCTCTAGTTTAGAAGATACTGATAGCCTCAAATAAGCCTAAACTGCTAAAATTCTCCCTGAAATACTTCAATATAGAAGCAGTAAATAATAATATCAGAAAATACATAATAATTATTATGTATGTAGTGTTTTTAAAACAGTATTTAAGAATTTTCTTTTTAATTCTTTTCCTTTTTTATTCCAGAGTTGAAAATGAGTTCCAGAGAGAAAATGAGTTCTTCTAAAAGACGTTGTAGATATGAACCGGATGTCTTTTGTTACATCTGTGGACAGTATATGATGGCACAACAAAAGAGGAATATTACAGACTTTGTCAAGAGGGCGTACAAAGCATACTTCGATATGAAACTAGGTGACCAAGATAAGTCTTGGGCCCCACATATGGTGTGCAAAACCTGTGTAGAAAGTCTCCGCGGTTGGACCAATGGTAAGCTGAAGTTGAAGTTTGCTGTACCAATGGTGTGGAGAGAGCCCAAGAATCATTTTGATGACTGCTACTTCTGTATCAATGATATGACGGGGTTTAACAAGCACAAGAAAGCAAATTGGCAGTATCCGAGCCTGGATTCTGCTATCCGTCCTGTTGCGCACTCTGAGGATCTACCTGTGCCTGTTTTCACCAGTCTGCCTGAAATCGATGAAACCGAAGAGATTCCAGCTGATCTTTCAATATCAAGTGGTGATAGCTGTAGTGACTATGAAGAACCCTCAAATGGCCCTCAGCTTTTCAATCAATCTGAACTTAATGACCTAGTGCGAGACCTTTGTTTGTCGAAGGAGCAGTCTGAAGTTCTTGCATCACGACTCCAAGAGAAAAACATTCTTGATTCTGGCACAAAAGTAACATACTATAGGACAAGGGAAGGCAGCTTGCTTCGTTTCTTTTCTAAAGAAGATGACCTGGTCTTTTGTAATGACGTTTCTGCACTTCTTAACTGCATGGGGATCTCGTCATATGACCCAGCAGATTGGCGTCTCTTTATAGATAGCTCGAAATCAAGTCTAAAAGTTGTACTTTTGCATAATGGCAATAAGTTTGCTCCTGTACCAATTGGCCATTCTACCAAGATGAAAGAAGAGTATGATGGTATCCAATTTGTTCTTGAAAAACTAAATTACAACACTCATAAATGGCTGATTTGTGTGGACTTGAAAATGGTGAATTTTCTGCTTGGTCAGCAAAGTGGGTACACAAAGTATCCCTGCTTTCTTTGTTTGTGGGATAGCAGAGCAAGAAACCAGCACTGGAGAAGGGAGAACTGGCCAGAACGAGAAAGTCTCGAAGTCGGCACAGCCAACGTCATCAATGAGCCTTTGGTACCCAGGGATAGAATCATCTTCCCTCCATTGCACATAAAACTAGGGCTCATGAAGCAGTTTGTTAAGACGTTGAACAAAGATGGGGATTGCTTCAAGTACATATGCAGGCAATTTCCAGGTCTTTCCATCGAAAAAGCTAAAGGTGGCATCTTCGATGGACCTCAGATTCGAACGCTCATGAGGGATTCTGACTTCACTAATCATATGAACAGGGTTGAGTTAAATGCTTGGGTGTCCTTCACAGATGTAGTGACAAACTTTTTGGGAAATCACAAAGCTGATAATTACAAGCAATTGGTCCGTAAGATGCTTACTGCATACGAAAAACTAGGGGCAAATGTGAGCATTAAAGTTCATTTCTTGTTTAGCCACCTCGACAGATTTCCTGGTAATCTTGGTGATTACAGTGAGGAGCAAGGAGAGAGATTCCATCAAGACATCAAAACAATGGAAGAGAGGTATCAAGGCAAATGGGATGAGCACATGATGGCAGACTACTGCTGGAACCTTTTGAGAGACTGTCCGAAAGTTGCTCACAAGCGAAAATCGTATAAACGTCAATTTCACTTTTGTGAATAAAATATTGTTTTGTGTGTTCATTGTAACTAAGAATCTAGTGTATAATAAATGCTTTGCATTAAAATTCAGTAAATTTTTAGCAAATTTTTTGTATATTCTCGAAATCTATGAAAAGTGTTCAGTTATTATAGGATAAATGAAATGATGTTATATCTAACTTAACTTGTTAGATTGAGATTTTACACTGTCTTTGTGGTTTTAGATTATCATAAAAATCAATATCTGACATTTTTGCACTATTTAGCCGTTTTTTGTACGTTTAGTTATGGTCGCGAATGGGTGATTTCAGACGAACGACCCCCCTGTGATATCTCCAAAACTAGAGCCAACTTGAAAAAACAAATGTCAGATTCGGATTCAGCGCCCTTGAAAACCCCAGAAACCAGTCTCACTTTGCCTGCCAAAAATATTGTGTTGACCAGTGTAATTCAAAAGTTATAAGCAATATAAAAACGAAGGTTAATTTTTAAAAAAACGGAAAACTAAAACTATTTATTAAAAATCTACAAATAAATTTAGATTCTGGTAGTAGAGTGGTTTTATAATTGTGCTGGAAATTGTTACAAATTAAAGGTGAAAATTTGTCAAAATGTAACAAGCGTTAGTTTAAAATTAGCAAATATAAAAAATATGCATCCCTCATCTGTTAATTACGAAGAAAACTGAAAAATACAAAATTATAAAAAAATTCAAATTTTATTTGTAATTACAATGGTAATGTAGCCCATGAAATATAAAACAAGTAAAATGGTATTTCTCAGGTACTTATGATATAAGTAATGTATTCTGAAAGCCCATAAAAATGCTTTAATTTGGTATATCACATCATGCATTTTGTTGAGAAATGTGAAAGTTATAAGCTTTTTAATATTTGATTAAAATTTAAGCTAGGAACACTACAAATAAACTAAGCGTACACTATTTTTGCAACTAGATAAAAGTTGACTGACCTCACATAAAAGCAGATTTAAAAAAAAGAAAAACATATTTTTTTGTAAAACCTATAACCTTGAATATTTTTTAAGTCTGAAATCCCAGAAATCGGAAGCATTTTTCTCTGAACCCAATGAATGTTAACTTAACCGAGTTTCGCCCAATGTGAGGACACAAAATAGATTGTCTTTAATTTAAAATAATTTTTTGTAAATGACAATTGACTTCAAAAAAATATTTTTTTTCATTTTTGATTTTCTAATAATTAAAGTTTAGAGTGAATTTTTTCCATTGAAATTTTCCAGACTTTTCAAAGTTTTTCTCAAAAATTACAAAAGTATGAATGCCTTTTTTATTTAAGTAAATTACATATCAAGCTAAACAAGTTAAATTAGTATAATCATAATTTATTTTGAAAAAAAACTATATAATATATAAGCTGAAGAACTATCAATAGTACTGTCCTTATATGAGGAGAGGACATTGGTATCATACACTAATTTTCTATTGAATCGATTTTTAAAGAAAACCTGGTAAATTTTATCATCAAATTTATTAAATTTTAATTGATTAATAAAATACAAATATAAAATTCATTTATAAATATAAAACTCATTTATAAATATAAAATTTAAAATTATATTTTTTATAATAGAATGTATAATGTTTAATAAAGTTTTTTATTGCATAACTTTACACGTTTAGAATAAAATATGGATTGTGGAATACCGTTTTGATACATTGGAAAAAGCAAGTGAATATGTTTCAGCTGATTCTGAGATTTTTGAAGTACTCACAGAAGAAACGAATAGATGATATGCAAAAACAGTGAAAAACGATCCAACTTTTGAAACAAAGGTAAATGAAATTAAATCTTTTTTGGTATTCTTCTCCTTAGCGGATATAACAAGCTACCAAGTACTTGTTCATATTGGTGTGATGCGAGAGACCTTGTGAAGAAAAGTCTATCAAGAAATCGTTTCCAAAAACTTAAATCTTACTTGTATTTAGTTGATAATAATGAGGCAAAGTCAAGCATAGATAGATGCTTCAAAATTAGACATATTCTTGATATTTTAAATAAAAATTTTGTTCAATAGGGTTATTTCTCTCAACACATCTGTCAGTTGGAAAATCAAATCAAATCAAAAGAGAAAAAGAACCTTTTGGAACACGAGTTGTGTTTGATTTGCTTTCAAGAAACTACTTATAAAGAATTATAACAAATATAGGCACAATACTCAACGTCCATCAGGAGCAAAAATGGTATTGGTGCTTGATAACAAGGATGTTAGATATGAGGGTGGTAAAAGCTTGCAGAATATATCTTAATTTAAAATGGAAGTTGAGTCTCTAAAGATTTCCGAAGATTGTGACTGTTACAAAAAAAAAGCTTTCTAATAAAGATAAAGTTTACATTGATTTATTTTTTTTTTTATTAAATTTTATTTTTTATAATTTATCCACAACTGCAGAATCAAAATTTTCAAAATTTAAATTTGAAATTCATTTCATTTCATTATAAAATTTATTGAAGTTTGCAATTAAATACAAAGTTATTTTGAATAGATGATCCATACCAGCCTTTTTCAAACTCTTTTTACTGCGACCCATAAGAACAACGGTTTGCATCGCGACCCATAACACGTAGGTGTAATAAGACAAACTCTGTTCACTAGGTTCATTTATTCAGCATCGATTATTTATATGTCCTTTCTTTTTTGTCACGACCCATTTTATTTTTTCACGCGACCCACTGAAGGGTCGGGACCCACCTGTTTGAAAAAAGCTCATCTATACTATCCTCCATTCTTGAATTTTGGCTTGGGTTAGCCACGCCTGCTACTGGATTGTATACTTGTTATCCAAAAAGGAGTGTGATTTGTATACACTCGACATGTAGGGGTAGGGGGTTATTTGTCTTTATCTGTACTTGATCCAAGCTTATATAATTGCTTTATTTTAAAAAATTTAATTAAAGCCTGCGTACTGTAGTTTTCAAAATAAATATTTAAACATTTTATAAAGCGTTCTTGTTAATTCACTGCGATAATTGAAAATGGAGGTGAGAGTATATAAGCAGTAAACCTGACTCCTTAGAGAAACACACACACACAACTTTTCCATACAGTCCACACGATTTTTTAAATTTTCAAAAAAATGTTCTCTCCTATTTTCCCGTATCTTCTAGTGACTGTCTTTCTGTTGTTGAGTAAGTTTTATTTTTTCAATGTTAATCAATTCCAAATTTCTTCCAAAAAACGAAAGAAAATTGTGAATTTATGAAGATTTTTAATTTAGCTTTATTATATATTCAAGAAATAGCGGAGTCTCAATTGTTGTTATGGCGTACCTCTCAGCTTAACAGTTGAAGGTCGGGGGTTCGATCCCCAAGACTTCCGACACTTAAAAGCGAAATCACAAAAACTGTGATTACCCTACTTCGAGTGAAAGTGCTTTTACCAGCAGTCACGTCAGTTTTATTGGCAGCAAAATGGTTAAATTAAACTTTCTTGCAAATTACGTGAAAATCGTTCCTAAAAGATTATCTGATTTTTTTTCTCAAAATAAAATCTTCACATGATCATAAACAATGTATGTGTATTTGAAGGTCAATATTTTGAGATTGTGGCAGATTGTCGTGCCAATAAAACACTTCATTTCAATCGTCCAAATCAATATTCATTTACATTTAACAACAAAGTTTTAGTTGGATACAGAATTTATTAAAATATCTCTCAAGACTTTTACAGATTTGTCCATTTTCAAGATGTTTGCCTTCTTGCTTGAAACACTAATCCGCATCTTTATGTTTGAACGTAAAAGTAAAACACAAAAACACGTTGACAAGGGGTTTATCTTTCTTTTTCCTTACTATCAATTCATTCATTTTCACAAACTTTTGATGTGTCCTTTTAGGTGAAAGTCAACAAGGTATGCGATTTAATTTTCTCTTTCCTCCGTTATATTCGCTTATTTATCATGGCGTTAACTTACGAGACAAAACGAATACATCAATTTTAGCATACGCGTATTAAACTTCCTTCAATAAGAATATGCGTATCTTTTTAGACATACATATTAGTACCATTACAAATTGACCAATCACTAAGCGTTGTATTCTTTCTTTTAAATATCTCTATACTTGTATTGTCGTGAAAATTTTTCCAGGAAAATATTCAGAAAATGTGATTTAGTATTCGCATAATAAAATTACAAAGGAACACACTTTATCATCACTGAAAACTTTATATGTTTAACAAATCAATTCAAATTTGGATATTTGCATATTTTACATTTTTAACAGAATAATACACTCAAAAACGCGCATCGTTTTTCCGTGAATGGGTCTCTTCCAATGCCTTCTTCCTGTCCCTCAGCTTCTGTCACTTATTCACATCTTCTTCATTATTTGATGTTTTGTTGTCATCATACCCAGCATGTTAATCACCCTTACTTTTGTCCATCTTCATTGCATTTTCAATTTTTTTCAACACAAAAAAATTTAAGCATCTCAGCTATTTTATAAAAGTATGTAGGTATAAAGTTGAAATATAATAATTCACAATTTCTTAATGTTTAAAAAAAGTTTGTGAGAGAGTTATACTTGCAAAAATGATCTTTTTAATTAAATTTCTATATTAATATGTTTTTTAATTGGTTTAATCAAAATTATCGAATTCATTTTTTCAATTTTTAAAACATTTTTCATCTTGGAGTGGGATTTAGGAAATCTAAAACTTCTATACTCTGCACACTAACCTCTTCAAACTCAAAGTCACACTCAAAGATATGTGTGCCGTGATGTCGCCAAACTTTTAAAACCTCTTTAATTATTTTTCCCGCTTCTTAAATTGAATTTTTTTTAATCAAAAGTGCACATTCGCAATGTCAAATTTCATCATTCTAAGATGTAAGTGCCTCATTCATACATTTGAATGCATTCTTCTTCCTTTTAAGATGCCGGTTTTTGTTACAATCTTTCAAAAAAGCAACTTTGTTCAGATCCATATTTACGAGCCTCATGCATCAACGCATGTACAGGTAACGCTATGATTTTTAAGAAATATGCCACGCTTTCGTTATCAATTTCCAATGATTTGTGAGTGGAGGTCAAATCTTCTAAAATAAAATTATATTCTAATATATTTTCCAAACTTAATTTTCACATCTTTCAAATTTTGAACCTAGTTTGAAAAAAAACTTATTTAAATATTTTTTATTCAAGTAAATTTCTCTATAACTGGCATTAACCACTTACTTTTGTTATAATTAAAACTCGTGGTTAAGTAATGATTTTAACCTTGTAGAAGTTTCCTCCAATTTCATAGCAATGCCAAAAATTGATGTCCTACATATCTTAGCCACTTTACAAAAATATTAATATGAGGAAAAATATGAGAACAAATTTTATTGAGATATCCAAGAAACAAAATGTTCATTCTTTCATAAGTAAAGTAAATGGTAATAAAATTCGCAATGCAAACACATAATTTTTTGACAAGAATATAAGGAAAGATAATTTTGAGATAAACTTGAATAAATAAAGAGTCAGTTAATAATTTTTATAATAACTTTTTTGGACTTCATATTGATTTTAAAAAAGTAGGAGACTAAATTCCAAGCTAATTTTTTTTGCTTGTTACAATTAAAATTTGTTATTGCCTGGCTTAGCCTATGTTATAAAAAAAATTTTTCTTAAACCGATCTAAACTTTTTTTGTTTTTGCAGATGATTTAACTATAAATAAAATACTTCTCTTATAATAGAAGTGGCAAATACTTTTCTTTTCAAATGGATAAATTGAAACAGTGGTGCAACAATGCTAATTGTATGACTAGTATTAATTATAGTAAAGAAAGAAAGAAATTTATTTACCAATCTTAATTCTTAATTTTTAATAAAGAAGGAACAAAAAAATTAATATAACAATATTTTAACAATGCAATTTATACATGAAAGAATTCCCGAAAAAAAGCACAATTACAATTACAAGTCAAAAGAAAGTGTTTCAAAAGTAGTTTTCCTAGGAAGTGTTTTCATTTATATCCAAACTTGCCAAATATCTATAACACTCTTTTTATAATATACTCACATTATTCTAGCTTCTATTTGTTATTACAAAAATCCTTTACACTGAAATCATGCCCTGCTTTTGAATCTGTACATCATGGAAGGCATTTTAGTCTTTCCTTGTAACCTGATTATATTAATCCAACGTTTATTTGGTAAAATTCTTTTGTGCTCTTTCAGTGTTAACAGCATCATAAATTTGATTACATCTTCCAGGATGAGAAATATAGGAAAACCTTTCTCTACTTTATGAAAAGCTTTTGAAGTTCTTATTGAGATGTTATAGAAGGATAAAATTATGAGTTGATAAGAATGCCTATACGTGTTTAATCTATGAATATTTTTGTAATCTTGATGTGATTGCTTTAGCATCTTTAGATGGTAGTCTTTGCGTATAATATTCTTTTATTTAATTAACAATGGTTAATTAGCGGCTTATTTCTTACAGAATTTTCTTTAATAATAAATGCTTTGCATGTGATGAATCAATTTCCAATGATTTGTGAGTGGAGGTCAAATCTTCTAAAATATTTATCTCTTTCTTCTATATATATATATATATACCTTTCTAAGCTTATTTAATTTTTCATTTTTTTAATTAGACCAGGGTTTCTGCTCAGAAGAAAAATATGGAAGAAGGAACATCTGCCATGATCCTGATTTAAGAGATTCGTGTCCTCAATTGTGTTATTATTAGAGTGAAAAGATGACATTTTCAAGCATTTTATCAGAGTTGAAATTTCATGTCTTTGTGATTATATGCACTTAAATTTATTCGAGCTTGATTATACGATTTTGTATGAATTCCTTTTTCCGAATTAGTATATATATACATTTTTTTGCTTATAAAAATTTTGTAAAATGTAATCAAATTTCTTATAAATATAAATAAATCTATCTATACACGATACTTGAATCCTTTTTATACAAGTGTGATCATTGGGATGGTAAACTACATGTTATGTCATTATGTTTTTTTCAATGCATAAATATATCAATGAAAATTTAATTTTCCCCACTTTAGCTAACATCATTAAATAAATCATTTTAAGTACAAAAAAAAACAAAAATTAATTATTTTTTTGCAAAAAACGAATGTGAATATTTTATTGAATAGATTTTTATTTGTACATATTTTTTACTTTTCAGCTTATATTCACGTTTTCCTTATGTCTATAGAATAGAATAGAATTTATTTCGCATAAATGAAATAGAATGGACTAATAAATGAAGAATAAAGATGTTTGTAACAAAAAAATGTAAAATTAGGTTGTTGGACATGGTAAAAGTTGTAGGATGCGAGGATAATCAAAAGGCCGAAGGGCCACTGAGATGATCAACCTTACATATATAAAAATTTATTAGGATCGGGCCTCAAAAATAGGCTAATTGAAAATATGTTATCATGATTTAGTTTAAAAATAAAAATTTTGGCCTAAAATATTGACTTTAAAAATTAACAAACAATTATTAAGAAAGAATTTTTTCTACATTCAAAATATGCTAAGCATTTATTACTTAAATTTGCGACTTTTTCTCATATGTGTTTTTGAGGATTAAAATCTGATTACATTTTGGCATAGAATTTTTAAAGAACTAA
Source organism: Nectonema munidae (assembly GCA_030549495.1). Classification (NCBI taxonomy): domain Eukaryota; kingdom Metazoa; phylum Nematomorpha; class Nectonematoida; family Nectonematidae; genus Nectonema; species Nectonema munidae. The sequence goes on along the minus strand of JAUIRK010000879.1, from coordinate 785,932 downwards.
TTTCGGTCTTTTTTTGTTCAAAAGTTCGGCAACATCATTATTTTATAATGTTTTGGCAATTTAATCGCTTAAAAACAAAGAAAGATAAATAATTTAACTTGGATCATGTCATCTTGCGCTTTTTGATGGAATAACTTTCATCGAGGCTTTTTTTAAGTCTACAGAAAGTGTAAATATAAATTATTTCAAATCTTAACAGAAATCCCAATCTTAAGTACAATATAGCATCTCAATTGATTCACCATAAAACTAAAAATTTGACTTGATTGACTAAACCTAAAAACTTGCCATTATTGACACTAAAATTTTTATATAAATAACTAATAGTCAAAAATTATGTTTATAATTATAAAAGTGTTTAAGTAGATAGAATTTTTTTGGTTTTCTGACTAATTATTTAGTCTATGATATATATATAACTTCAATTATTTAATCAGTCTTAAAACAGACAGATCATAGTTAAGAAGATAGAATTCAAAATCACATAAAAGTTAGTGTTTTTATCATCAACAGCAAAATATTTATTAAACGAGAAAGATGTAAGAATCACAAAACTCTTTCTTTAAATCTAAGGAATGAAAGGAAAATGTTAACGTTACATTTTAAAAATTAAAAATGAGAATTCCTTACGTCTAAATCGAATTTATTCATTCATGTCGCCACGGAAGCTTAAAAATAAAAAATTCTTTTTAAGTTTTTACAATTAATTAAATCATTTCGATGGGAAACGAATTTATATCGATAAGAAGGTGTAAATTTATTCATTTAAAAATATTCAAAATATTTTGAAAGATCAAGATACTAGAGGAATGATAACGGGAAATCTGTCTTTGAAAATGTTCTAACATCTAAGTAAACCTTGCAATCGTGATTTTGAACCGATGAGCTAATACATGTTATAAGAAGGTATATCTTTTTCATCAAATCAAAGATACCGCTGTTTGTTCATTATTAAAATTTACCTACACCGAGATGAATTATATTCATAGCATTATTCTGTTTATGCTTGACGGCGAGGTATTTTTAGTAAAGCCAAATGCGAGGACAACTTGATTTCACACCTTCTCCCATCTCCTCTGGCGACAGGCGAGCACTTTAAATCCACTTAAAACAGGTCAAGATGGAAAGAAGAGGAAAGATTGCTAGTTAAAAAGAGGACAAAAATAAAGAACGAAAAATATTTGTAAAAAGAAATTAATAATTATTTTTTATTATGAATATTTTTCAATAAAATGAACAAAGCACAATTTTATTCACAAAAGCATAATTTCCTCAATTGAAAAATCTTTTTCATATTTTCCATTGGAATTGAAGTTTCAAGTTCGACTTTCTAAGTTTAAGCGTGCATTGTTGGCCTATGAAAAATTTACAAGAATTCTAAGTATCTAAGTTTAGGCTACAACGCTTATTTTCAAGACAAGGAAAATTGTTTTCAATCTTGCAAACAGGTTTTCCAGTATGTCGTCAAACTCTTCTCAAACGAGTTTCTTAAAATAAATAAAGCTTCATCTTAAATTTTTAGTCAAAAGGTTTTCTTAGTTTGCAATTTTTATAATAATTAAAATAATTTTAATGTTTTTTATGAAAATTCTGTTTTTAAATTTGCATTTTTTTAATTGATACAAGCAAAAAGATTTCTACATTTTAGTTACATTATAAGTAATCAATATTTCTATACAAGTACAATTTTAAACAAATATCGATAACACTCAAATAAAAAATATTTTATCGCCTACTCTCCACTTAAAAAATGGGAAGCGAGAATTTTTGCAAAGTGGCGAGGCGATGTCAAGGTATCTCGCCGTAAACCCTATCTCTTCCCTACTGAGTTATATTCTTTAGCAACTGTTTTAGCTGATATATTCATACATTATTATGCTGCTCTTTGAAATTATAGTTTTGTGAAATGTTAATATAACTTTTGCACTGACCAGTTTGGCTTACCCAACTAAAATCATTCTATTGTTCTAAGAATTGCTTTCTACTACAAACTACTGTATCTACTGATCCAAACCATAAGGACTTAAATTAATGTTTTATTCGTTATCCGTGATAAAATAAAGCTCTTACTGAATGGATTGAAGTTTGGGCGTTGCCTGTCACCAGGCAATGGATTATCGTCTAAATGAGTGTAATCAAAATAACGCGCTTAAAAATCATATACAAGACTATAAAAAGAGACATAATTAAAAACGTGTTTATTACGCTGGACATTCAAATGAATATTCCAACTATGACAACGTAAAAAGTATTCTTTCTTTGAAATATCATTATATTTTTCCCCTGGTTAATTCCAAGAATCAAGCTAATCTTTGCAAATAGTGTTCAATTCAATTCTCTTTAAAGGCTAAACAAAAGTTTTGTAGAGAAAAATCACTTTGAAAAATGAGTTAACTTAAAGCTAAGAGTTTGATTAGAATGAAAATTATTGGGATAGAAAAAGGATATTCTCTTAGATGGACGAATAGACCATGACTGAATTCCGTAAAGGACTTAATGAACATATGTTGTGTCTGCAAAAGACTGTAGCGTTGTGATACTCTTTTTCCGTAATAATTCCTTTTTTTATCGTATCTGAAACTAATTTTAATCTTCTTTTAGGTTTTATAAGAAAAAGACGTTTTATCACGAGTTTTGACGAAGAGCACCACTAACTGGGGTTAGGGGTGTTATTGAAAAGACCTTCTTACCTTACAACCATTTCTCATATTCAAATATATGAGCACAATTTCAAAACTTTTTTGAAAAAGTAAGAATCCCTAATATTTATTTTTAAAAAATTTCAAGGTTCTCTTAGAAGGATCCATTCATATAAAAGAGGATGAACCTTCTTAATCACAATTTAAAAAATATAAAATTAATGCAAAGCTCCCAACTCTTATGATAAGCAAAATGCAAGCTTTTAAGTTTCGACAACTTACAAGCTGCGTCAATTCAACAAACAATAACAACAACACAGTAGGTTTATTGAAATTTTGAAATTATAAATGGTTTTATTTTAATGAAAATAAATAAATAAAACACCATATTGATATATTGTACTTTTTCAATTCAATATTCCCGTATATTGATTATTATTTATCAGTAAATAAACTTTTGTTGTAAGCTTTCATTATTTCATGGGTATATAATTTATTATGAAGACTGGACAAGACATGGTTAAGCTATTGATTTTGGCTGACCACTCTCTCTCTCTCTCTCTTTGGAACTCGAGCTAACGTTGCAAAATCATGCTAACAAAGAAATTCACAAGGATTTTGAAGTTTAAAGTTTGCCTTCTTACTTTTATAAAAAAAGCCTTCATCTCCTTTTCCACGCTTCTTTGCCCTGAGGCCTTCATCTAAAAGAAATGACATATGCTAGAAAATATCTAAAATAGAATGAATAATTATTATATCAAACATTTTTGAAAAATGGGGAAATTTTCTAAAAACTACCAACGGAAAGTTATCGATCTTTATTAAATCTTATTAATTTGCGCGTTCTATTTTTTAGGAACGTAGCAATGCAAATTTTTTGAATACTCTTCCATTATACCCAACCAAATTATTTTAGCAAAATTAAACACAATACATTTAAACAAGTACAAAAGATGTAAACACCTGAGTCTCTAAATCCAGGCAAATTGAATTTATTATTAACTTTCTTTCCTTGAGCATGCTTTTTGCGCAATTTTGATGAACCCTAGATTCGATCCGGGGCTTAATTATGGACGCCCAATCAAGGTCTAGTGATTGGTACCTCTAAATGGCAAAAATATTTGGCCTGAAGGAATAAGCTGTTGGTAATAGGCAAGTAGCATTTTGTGCTTATATCACTCTCAGTAAAATATGTGTTACTGAACCCCGATAGCGACGATTTACGCATACCTGACGACACTTTACTCAAAAGAGCAAGAACAAGGATAAAGAGAGAGAGAGAACGTAGAAGCATTTGGCGCGAAAGAAAGAAAAGGAAAGAAAAGATGAGGCCGAATCCTAAAGCATTGGCATGTTCTTTTTATATTGCTCTTTTATTTACTTAGAAACTAAGCGTAAACTTGTTTTTTACAATTTGAAAATTCGCTACAACACCTTTTTTTTCGGTTATTCCAATCTCTTTTTATTTGCTTGTTTTGGCACTACTTCAATGTGCTGGTACTGAATTTTGGGCGTTGGCTTGAATCAACGAAAATGTCAATTCGCACTAAAATACATGTCGCTCGCTAATAACGTTGCGAATTTCCAAAGTCATTGCTTTTATCACGCACGCATGCAGATGTTGTCTTAGATTTACAAATAATGCAGCATTTAGTTTCCCTGGACTAAGTTATTAGGCAAACGCTCGCCCAACAGAACACAAGTAGCCTATTGACCCCCGTAAGAGCTTAGCAATTAGGCTTGTATTTCTTCACACCGTTTGGCTTCTGGACAATTTGACCTCTCTACATTTTGGCTTCTTCATATGTTATCTTCTTGCGTGGGACAATTCCGTCTCAGGGAATTTTGTCCTCAAGACAATTAGGCCTCTAAATAATTTGTTCTTCACGCCCCTCTCCAGACTACCGGGCTGAGTTAATACAAAACGGAAAAATTGCGGAGGGCCAACAAATTCCGAAAGGAAAATTGGGCTTTCAAAATAATGCTGCTTCTAACCTACTCACTAACTAATTGTTAAGTTTACTAACTAAATAACCAACTGTCCAACTGACTTACTATCTAATTAAACCTTTAAGTTAGAGTTTCAATTAACTAGTTTGTTTGATAAATAGTAAGTCCATTATTTTTTTTGAAGTATAAATAAATATACAATGTATTTACTAGAAAATTTTGTATTTAAAATTTTTAATTTAAAAATGATTTCATGAAACTCCTTTAAAAACACGGAAAAATGAGACAAAATTATTTTTTTAAAAAGTTGACAAATTTCAAGTCAAAATAATTAGAAATAAGCTCTTTGACATTAAAAACGTTAAATAATTTTTTTAATCCAAGCTTTGATTGTTTCTGTATTTATGTGTTGATTGACATATATATATATATATAATATTTTGTATTATATGGGATATGGAAAGTGCAAAATACACACAAATATATTTTTTAACAAAAAAATTATGGTGTTTAAATTGATTTAAAAATTTTATGATAAATATGAAAACACATGAACTTGTTAGAATCTCAAATTTAAAATCAAAGAAATTCGACAAAAAATTTTAGACTGTGATAAAATCAGCATACTTAAATTTGTATAGATAATTTCTAAGCAAATATGTTTGGAATATTTTAGCAAGCTCAGTGTTCTTGTTTATTTTACAAACATCCAAGGGGTCCATCCTTGGCCTCTGCTTTTTGTGTTATACATAAATGTTTTGTACAAGTCATCCAGTTTTTTTCATTTTTTAATGTATGCTGAGGATGTGACATTACTTTTTGATTATAATGCCTTGAACTTCGATATTTATCCTACCAATCTCCATAGAGTTTACAAATGCTTTCAGAACAATGCTTTGACGATTAATGCTAACAAAACTGAAGCAATGATTATATCCACAAGTAATAATGTTGACCCTGTCCTCTTTAATAAGAGTAGTGTTTGCGTTGTTGATTCTTTCAATCTACTTGGTTTAAACTTTGACTCAAAAATAAGTTTCAAAAATCACTTAAATTATCTAAATTTGAAACTTAGCAGATTAATTGATATGATGGATCATATTAAAAAGTTTTCCTTTAAATATAAAATTGATTATTATTTATAAAACCCTCTTTTTACCTCACAGTCTCATAAACTTTGCACACTCAAATATGAAGCATCTGGAAGCATTGAATCGTAAAGCACTCAAAATTGTTGTTAATTTAAATAAATTTTCACACTCAAGCCATATATCTTCAGAGAACCGGGATTGCTTAAAATAAAACACCTCTATAATTTGAAACTTGGAGTCTTTTTGCTTCACTGTCTAGATCAAACCTCGCATAATCTTTTCAAGGCATAATTAAGTATAATGAAAGGTTAGATTATTCTTTTCGAACAACTTCAATCTTAGTCAAAACCTTCTTAACGACTCCAACTCTCCAATCAATCGGTGATGTATAAAGTGCCTTTATTTTATGAAGTATACAATTGGAGAAAGCTGTTCATCATTTAAAAAAATCAAAAAACTCTTCAAAGAGAAAGTAAATTCTGCCTATCCAGAGAGAATTGTCTGCTCTAAGAAAGACTGTTTTTCCTGTAAATTTTTGTGATTCATTTTTATTGAGGTTTTTTTTGATTTTTTTTTATATATTTTTTTTATTAATTCTGTTAGACATTTCTAAAGCGGTTTATATAAACCTTTGGAAGCTAACCTCATCAATGAAATTTTTATCTATAATTTTACAAATCTTGATCTATACAAAAATATCTATTTTCTTTTTATTAATGATCCTGTTAATGTTTTGAATTCTTCTTCTTCTTTGATGATTCAAGTGCTAAAAATGATTATATATTTCTTACAATTTGTTTTTCCTACCATTCCCCTTTCAAATGATGATTAATACAGCGATTCAACTTTCTTTACAATTTTTTGAATTTAATTCAAAAGTGCATGAGCTCAATTCTCCAAATTAGTTAGATTTTAAATTTTGGGGATTCAGATGAGTTTATTTGCTATTTTAAGACTAGGTCTTCAAGGCTTGGCGTAATTTTTCTTCTTTTGCGTCAGCCGTAAATTAAATATTTACATTTAAAGTCCCGTATTTTTATATTATAAATATTTCTTGCTTGTTTATATGTGCCCCAAATTGATTTATTTTTTGTAAGAACATATTTTCTAAATAATTTATCTTTTTTAGTTTTAAGCTGTTTCAGTTCAAAAGTAAACCAGGGCTTAGAACAAAACAGGATTACTGAAGGAACACTTGTCGTAATTTGAGTTCGTTTTCTTACGCCTTCGTTCTAATAGATTTATTTTGAACAAATTTTTCCTCTCTCAAAGCTTTCTGTTTTAAGATATCTTTTTGATGATCTTAGGACTTAGATCTAGAACTGTTTTTTTATCAGTATCGTGTATTTTATTATCGTGCCTGAATATTTGTCAACCAATCTCAGTTCAAAGATTTTTTTTCTGATGAATCATTCGTGATGTTCATTGTTCAATTACAAAAAGTTGTCCACGTTCTTCATCTAAAAGACTCTCTCTTTCACGCAAAAAGAAAAAGATGGACAAATTCAATTTAAATTAAAAAATATCTTAATAGTGACTAAATCCTCACATAATGGCATCTGTGCGATTTTTGATAACTCGGACTTATTGTAAATTTTCAGATTTCCTACCCATCTTAGCTAAATGTTAATTGTAATCATAGATGATAATTGATAAGTTATAGATTTAAATTTTTTTCATTTGTAAAAAAGGAACTTATTTTTTACGGCCAAAATCTTTTTTGAAGCACCCAATATTAGATCATTACACCACTTCTTAGTTCATTAGAACGTGGTAGATCTGCCATTTAGTCAGGATGCATGTTTCTTTTTTTAATTATTTCTTTTGATCGTACGTTTTTTTTTCATAGCTTTCAGGTTGATTTTAGGAAAAGTTATGAAATTTGAAATTTTTACGCCCTCAGCACTAATAGGGTTACTGTAATAATTTGTTATAGTACCACTATAACACAGAGATCATTAGAAATGGCCTCTATCCCCTTTCAACAACAAAATAATTTTTAAAAAATTGTCTTCCTATATTTTTTGCCATGTTAAAGAATATTTTCCGGTTCTTTGATTAATTGAGAAATGTGTTATTTAAAATCTTGCGAATTGCAAAAATATTTGTAGAAACTTTTGTAACATTGTCTCCTCGAATCAGGTAAATCAAATCTTACATCTACCAAAATTTGAACAGAAAGTTGAACATTGTCTCCCCTAATCATTTGTATCAAGACACGCACAATACATAGATTGGAGATGACAAAGAAGTTGCTCAACAGTAAGGCATATGAGATTTAAAAATATGTGCATTTGTTATGATTTGCTAAAAGTATTGCTACGGTGAATCAGTTCCCCTTATTCACTGGTTAATTTCGGCCAATAACAACCCTTAGCGAGATAAGGGATATTCTTCATGATTGAAATGTATATTTGGAATATCATTTTGGCATTATTCCAGTGTAAGCAATTTTAATTATTATCATCAAGGATTACACAACTAGATCATGGTGTTGTTTATTTGTTTAAGAGAATTGATTGTATTTCGTTAAGGCAATGTTGACACTTCACACGCTCATTTTGCCTAGCAATACGCATAAAATTCATCCATTTAATATTGCAAAGTAGAACAAATGATATTTGCAATATTTACAATTTTGACATTTTGTTTGTTGAGCAATTCACAGAATGAGGGTGTTTAGAGTAAACAATGAGAGCACAGATGAAACAATATAAATAGTGAATGGTCGAATTGGTATTTTTAATTTATCCTTTAGTCAACAGAACACTGTCGAAATGAATTTTCAAAAAAGACTCTTTTATTTGCTGCTCGTTTTAGCCATAGGTAAAAGGGGGATCAACGTTTTAAAATGTTATATATATCATTTTTCATTTTAGCTTTTTTACAAATATCAAGTAATTTTCTCATTAATTTCGATATAACGAAGCACTCTCTCTCTCTCTCTCACTTAAATTATTTTAATGAATTTTAGCAACTTTCACTACATTAAGTGTTTTGACTCGATAAAGTATCGGGGAGTCAAAAATTTGTGTCAATTAAAAATGAATTTGTTTGAAAGCATACTTTTGTTATATAAAGAAAAAAATATAATCTTTCATGGTTATTTCAATTAAGGATTTCATAAAACCATCATATTAATATTTACTTATCTTAAAAAAAATTAATTTTTTAAAAAAAGTTTAGAAAAAGCGTGAAGTTCAATCGCAGCATTGAAGTGAATTTTAAAATATATTATAAAAAAAAAAAAGATAAGTATGAGCCTCAATGGTTATTAGGGTGTACTCCTTAGCTTAACAGTTGAGGGCGAGGGGTTTGATCCTCAAGATTCCATAATCTTGTCTTTTACAATTCATCTAATTATGAATGTGTATTATATTTTTATTAGTTTTTTAATAAATCTTCTTCTAATGGGGTTTCTTTCCAAAAAAACTTACAAAAATAGAAGCATAAAAAACTAGAGTGTTTATAGACAGGATATAATTTATCTTATCATTTTTTATATAAAAAAATTAAGTATTTGATTTCAGTTTTTTTCAACGATTTCTTTCTTACAAGTCAGCTGTTAAGAAAATGTATCACTTTGTGTTGCGAGTAGATCACGGAGTCTACACTTATTTGTCATTGTTCGGTGTTCAGTTTGAATCTTCTCCACCATACTTATTTTAGACAGTATTTGATTTTGAAATATATTTTTATAAATTAGAGAGAAAATTATTTTTACAAAAGTTTTTAAATCGGGATTTTTTTATCACTGTCTAAATCAAATCGCTGACTTCCCCTTTTTGAAGAAGGTCAAAACTTAAGAATAACACAGCTAAAAAATGCGTTTGGGTATATTCTGTAATACCCATATGTGCGTATCTCGCTAAAATTCTACGAATAGACTCAAGCCACTGTTTGCCCATAATAATAAATGGTGTTTAACAGCTGCCCAACAGCTCAGCAAAATGAAAAAATCTTAGTGAATCATCTATGTCAAATATTTTATTCTCAATTATTGAAATATATTTATAATAAAAATTTTATATATTTATTATAAAAAATTTATTAAAATATAGAATTAAAACAAATCTATTATTTATTAAGTTGTTTTGTGACGTTCGCACCCATCCTTTCGGATATCGTGGCCCGCCCGGAATGCTGAGTCCAAGTCTAACTGGACTTTCCATCCCACTAAACACCTATCGGCCCTTGTTACAAAAGAATAGCTATACCTTGTTATATATATTATTTTACAAGAATTTATGTGACAATATATAAATACAACTGAGTGAAAGATACAATCCTAACGCGAACGCTCCCAATTTGGGAAACAAACTTATTGTCTAGTGATAGCTTGATTACTAACCACGTAGAATCGCGTCGCTAGAGCACTACCTAACCGTAAAAACCTTTGAATTCTTCAGAGGAAGAAAACCACGGTAAAAAACCGGCACAAACAAATCTAGTAATAAAATATAAAATATTTAAATAAATTATTCAACCTAAAAAAAATAGCACAATATTTTTAAATTAATTGATAAAATACAATAAATAAAATTTTTAGTAAATAGTGTCATATAGTTGATGTTTTGATTATATTCGGGGCATGAGTAGGGTTGGTTAGATGCTGGGTTTCGATAACTCAAGAAGAAGAAGAAGAAGAATTTATTCATATACACAACACTTGTAAACAGTTAGTCAAAAAGAAACAAATATTTATAATAAAGAAAAAACATGTGAAAGAATTAAAACAGAAAAAAATCAATAGAAGTACAAAAGTTGTGTTCGGACATACACAAAGGCTACTTAAAGCCGCAAATTTAAGAATCAAGGTCTTGGGTTCGATTCCGCATCAAGCCTGCTTCATAGTTCGATACAAGCGCTGCAATTGTGCATTTTCGATGAAAACACTCCACGGTACTCTTAATTTCTCTCTCTATAATGAAATTAGCTGTGTGTAAAAAAAGATATGCTCTTTTGAGTTTTTATTTTGTATATTAAAAATATTAAATTCCCGTTATTATTTTTACTTATAGAGCATCAAGAAGCTCCTGAGCCAGAAGAACCAGTAGCTCCTGAGCCAGAACAGCCAGAACCACCTGTTCAGTCAAAGGGTAATTTCATTATGTTATATACTAAAGAGAATAAACTTGGAAAACTTTGATTATATCATGCTAATAAAAACTAGGCTATAATATGTGATTAGCCTACCCAGATTAGACAAATAATATATAGGTTTTTGATGTTTTAATGAAAAGATTCTCCATTCGTTTAAAACACGGTATCATGTAAGGTGTTTAGTAGGGGCGGTTTTTCGGAATAATCCTTACCAGCCTGAAACTTCCTTTATTAACAAGGCTATGGATAATTGACTTTGAATTGATCATTTAGAGGGCGTAGATCATTGATGTGATTTTGGTCATTCAGCCATTTTAGCACCTTGATAGGCTTTTATCGATAATGGTAAAAATTGTGCAGGAATATTTATCCACGAATTTGTTCCATGAAATCACAACTCCAAGAACGATGTTAAAAGGCATTTTGTCAAAAAGAGATATATTTTAACGCGAAAATTATTCATGAAGGTTTTCTTTGAAATCTTTATCGATAAAAGGTTCATACATACGGGGATTTTTATCCATACAGTTCTTCTATAAAAATGCCCACTCGCAAAAGCTTTTTTTTATTTACCAGTGATTAAAATTAGTTTTGCATAAAAATGAGAAAAAAGTACTTTATTATCATTTATATATACGTGTACTGGATTAACGCTCGATTTTTTTTAAAGAATATATAGAAAAGTAATTTTTTTTATAAAAAATTGCAAAATAATAAAATTATTTTATCTATTTGAATACAAAGATTTGTCAATTTAGCGTTCAATTTTTTTGTTTTATTCCATTTTGAAATTTAAATCTTTTTCAAAAAGTAAATGTAAAAATACTTTCTACTAATACACTTAATAAGTGAAACAATTTTTTGAAAACTTTGAATCTTATTGATACTTCTGAGATTGTGGTCAATATTTGGAAACAAACATATCATCATTTTGAACATTCTACTTCAAATAGATACTTTTTCAAGATTTTCTGTGCTATTTCGAGACAAATATAGCATCAAATTGGATATCCTATTTTAGGTTTTTCCTTTCTTGATTTTCAGGATATCAATATTTCGATACAAAATATCATTTTGAAGCTTTGTCAGCATTTTATATGGTATAAATTCAGCCTTTTCAAAAAATTTAGTAAATTTTACTATCACTATTCAAAATTTAAATCAAATACAAAATATCTAAGTTGATGAAATAATCAAACCAAAAGTGTACATTTACGTGTATAATAGAATGTCAAGTGTTTTCGCGCGTTTTTTTTATCTCACCGATGGTTTTACCAGAGCACTGATAAAAAACAGGCTATAGTTAGTGGTGATATGTAATATTATAAGCGGTAATAATTTTGAGATAGAAGAAATTGGTTAATCGAACCATCCAATCAAAATGGTCAACAAGAAAATTAATGATTGATTTCATTGAACTACTTGACATTGAATTAGAACTAAAAATATAGGAAGAAAGTGAAAATATACTTTAAGCTCGATGATGAGAATTTTTATCATTTTGAGGGTTTAGAAGTGGCAAGTTTTTCAAATGAGTGAAATAATGATGGATTGTGAAATTCTCTAAGAAACCACCATATCTTTAAAACAATTTTGGAATGATCAACCAAATTTGTATCAATAGCGTGCATATGTTGAAGGTTGAATGCTAAAAGAATTTCATTTTTGGTCTTTTAATTTTACTCCATTTGAATACCTATCAATTAACAGTAAAAACTTTTACTTTTTATAACTAATATTTGAGAAGTAAAGGAATATATTCTTAATTCAACTTTTTTACTTTTCTGTGGTGAATTTTTTGTTTGGTAGTAAATAACGTATCCTGCATTATTTTAATTAAGGCGTTTATATTGTATTTAGATGAAGAGTGTGCTGACGTTGATGAAAAAACAGATAAACTAATGTGTTTTCCTGGTGATTGTCAGTAAGCTTACTTTTCTTTAAAAACCAATTTCCAAAATGCTTGGCAATAGTTATGATCACCAAAAATTAATAATGGCTCCACTGTCCATCAAAAAGTTAAACAATTTTTTATGACTGCATAGACTGAATCACAATGCAAAAATTCATGATCATTGCTGTCAATGGAATTTCCAACAAAAAAAGGGACAATCTAAAATTTATATCCTTGCCATTGATCAGTGATGTATTAATGTTCATTTTTAAGAAATCTATTCAATCAGCTATTTTCCTGAGAAATTGAAATGTGCAAACAGTACTAAAAACAATAGACGTTCAAAAATTTTTAGACACATTGCTCTTCTTTCAAACCTCTCAAAATTTTAGAAAAAATGTCCATAATAAACTTTACAATTACCTTCTATAGATAAAATTATCGCATCCTTTCCAATTCGGCTTCATACATGGAAAATCAATACAAGATGCTCTCATCCACCTATCTTCTTTCATCTCTAATAAATTCATTGTGGCTTTCTTTTTAGATTTCAAAAAGGCGTCCGACAACATAGATCATCTCATCACTTACCATTCTATAAATCACACCGATTAGGCATTAGAGGCTGTCTTTATAAATGGTTCTCCAGTTTTCTTTCTTCCAAAACATTTCAAATTGTCACACAAGTGCAAAATATATGAGCGCTATTTATAGGGATCTTTTTTAATCTTACTTTTTTTACTAGAATCCATTCTACATTTTAATTAACAATAAGAATTATTTATCTTTTGATTGATCATTGGCCACAGCTTATTACATAAATTTTTCTACGATAATAATTTGTTTTTTAAAAATGTTCTTATTCATTCGATAATTCTTTTTTATATTTTGATAGATTTTATTACCAATGCATACATGGATATGCGTTTATGAGAAGGTGTGGCGAAGGAACACAATTTGATCCTGCTACAAACCAATGTGAACATGAATGTGGTTGTTAGACTCAAGATATTTTAAGTAGTGATTATCATCATTGTACTTATTTTCAATAAAAGCTGTCTGATTACTCATGTGTTTAAATTTTAGTCGTGATTAATTTGGTAGCGACGCGTCTTATCAATAAATTTCTTCCTCTTTATTTGAAAAATTTTTTAATAAATTATATTAATAGAATTATAATTTAAGTTATTTGAGTGCATTTTGTGTGTATTTGGGTGAAAAAGACGCAAATATATTTTATAGATATTATATTATTAAGATGAACAAATCAATTACACGATTCAAATATTTAGCTTATATAGAAAAGGATTTCTCTCAAGAATCGTAGTAAAAAACTGATCTTAGCATAAAAATTCATATTTTGATATATTCAATCACTTCCTACATTTAATTTTCCAACAAATAAAATGGTTAAATTTTGAATATTAAATATTTAGAAAGAATTACCATAGAGAAGGCATTGATAGTTAAAAAATAAAAAGGCTTACAATTAATTGCATTCCACTTGTTTTATTTTGAATTGGTGGTTTTCGAGAAAAACCAGTTAAAGAATTGAAAGAAATAGTAAACCCTTCGTTGGTAAACTTATCCATAGTTAAATATTCCACAAAACCAAATTTTAAAGTTCCCAATTGGTTAGTTTTTTAATCGCAATATATTTTACATTTACGGCATTCTTAATACTGCATTTAAATTTATTGTTACGCGAATTGTAGCGTAGATAAGAATTTATTAAACAAAAAAAGTAAATGCAGGAATCTTGGATGACGTTTCCAGGGCTCTTCTGCCTCTTTGTCTAGCCTTACTTTAGAAACATTGCATCCACAGAGTTTTTCCCATGTATATTGCTTGAAACTGTCAGGTTGTAAATCGTCTCTTTTAGATGTATATATAATATATATGTGTGTGGTGTATACAGATGTGTGGTATGGATACGATGTAAAGTTGCAAGGTCTTAGTTTAAAAAGAAGTGTGTGGCTTAGATAGGAAAAAAGTACAGCATTGTGATGGTATAAATTAGCATGATATAAATAACATCGATTTAACACTTACTTACATAAAATATAATTAAGACAATTAACCTTAGCAGGACGGAACTTTTTAGAGCAACACTAAGGACGGTTAATGGGAGTTTTACTCCAATTTTTAAAAAAAGTATATTTCTTTTTTTTAATAAAGCTTTAGCATATCAAAGTCCTTTTAAGAATGTTTTTGTTCAGTTTGATATGTTTCCATGTTTTTTATACGAAAAAAATCAAAAAACTTATTTTAGAATTAACGCCATCTATAATAAAAATAAAAATTGCATTCGAACTTCCATAACGTTTACACTTATTAGATATACATATCTATGAAAAAATTTTAAATTCATCTATTATATTATTTGTTAAATAATTTCAACAAACGCTACTTCATATGCAAAAAAGGCATATTAATCATAGATTAATATTTAGTTTTTTTCAAATATATAAAAAAAATGAACTAACATTTATTCAACTATTATAAAAATACAACACACGAGTATTATAATAAAAAATTCGTAAATATTTACAATTATTATGTGTTTCTGCACTTTTTACACATAAATAAAGTATGGCTTTTACAAATGAATTTTCCACATACACTGCATTTTCGTGTTCCCCTTTTTCTTGGCTTACAATCAATAAAAGAGCAATATCCTCGTTGAACTGATGTAGTTGGGTTCTTATCAACATCAAAAAACCCGTAAAAAGATAATAAGTTTCTGGTAGATAAGCGAGTAAATGAACTTTGACTTCTAATCAACATGCATTTTTCAGCTAAAAGTAGAGAAAGGTGTTTTATAAAGCATTTTCTTCCTCCTCTTGAAACTGACGGGTATGCATCTGAATCATTAGCTCTCATAATTACCCAGCTATTATTAACTGCAATATCAAGAAAATTTGTAAAAATTGCAACTGGCCAACGTCTGGAAGACCTATAACAGCTGTAATTTCTTGCCATTCTGTTAAAAACATCCACTCCAGATTTAAACCTATTATAATCTAGAATAGTTTGAGGCTTTTTTCTGGGCCCAAGAGTATCTATTTGTGATAGATGTTGACTAGATAAAACATAGACTGGTTTGAAGTTTTTTTTAGAATGTTTTTCCGGTATATAAACTGTTAACGAAGAGGTTTCTGAATACAAAAATCTACTCTCACAATCATTCAAACCCAGACCTTTTAAATGCGCTGGACGGACTACATGCGGCATGAACCTTCTATTACTTCTTACCGTACCACAGATTGTATAGTTTTGATTTTTAGCCCAATTACACAAATCCTGGGACATAAAAAACCTATCTGCATAAATACCAATACCGGTCGGTAAGCAAGAAATATTTACCAATCTTTTTACTATATTATTGTGTTTAAAATGATCGCTGTCGTCTAAACCACTTTCATAAATTTCGCTACAAAAAAAACAAAAAAACTGGACGAGTCTACACAGTGATAAATTTTCATACCATATCGACCTGGCTTGGATGGGTCGTATACTTTTATAGGTGACCTGCCTCTATACTTGACGAGCTGTTCGTCAATTGTAACGCAATTAGATGGTGACCAATATTTATGAAAGTTTTCGAGGAAAAAATTTTGTAAGTATTATCGGAGCTAATTTATCTGAACTATTTCTTGTAATTCTTGAATCAAATCTTATAAAGGTACGAATAAGAATGAATACGTCTCTACTGATTGCAGCTTTTAAAAAAGGGGTTCCATACTTTTCAGAAAAAAGATGTTTGACATCAATCTGCTGATCTTTAGACTGCCCAATGTAAAGAATACAGGCTAAGTATGCTAGCAAATGTTCCATTGAAAACCTTTCATATAAACTTTTGAGGTTCTCCAACAAACAATTAGGACTTCTACAAAAAAAACATTTAACTAAATAATGTTTTCTAATAGAAAATTACTTGTAGTTTTCTTCCATTCTTTCTTTTGTGCAGACAAAAATATGGTTCAAAAGAGATTCAGTTAAAAAAAGATTAAAAATTTTCAAAGGATCTTTCAAATTTTTTGCCGTATCTTTTGGACCTGGTCTACTTGAGATGATATTAGTTGATGATCTTCTTCCACAAATCTCTCTCGGTTCCCAAAAAAATTGGGTTCCATCTGGTGCTACAAGGGACACATCTTCGCAAAGAGCCGTTTCTTCATCGCTTGAATCTGTTTGCCCTTCGCTATCAACTGAATTTTGAATTTCATATTCACTATTTGAAAAAACGTCAGAACCAGAGGTTTCTCCTTCATCACTACTTGTATAAAAACTTGAGGAGCTCATAATAAAATTTTGCGAAGTAACTTAGGAAATCCAAATGAAGCTTGTCAAGAAATGGAAGAATTATTACACATACACAAATAATGCAAGAGAGAAAGTTTTGTGTAATCTATACGCGATTCTTCACTATTCATTCATGCCAAGGAATTATTTACCAAATGTGGTGGGAAAAAAGATAACAAATGCATAGACAATTATATATGGTTCGTGTAGTCAATGGAACAATTGAGGTCACTCTAGCCGCATGCGTATTCTCGATAAAAAATCAATATCAAGTAAGAGTTCTTTGTGTTTGAAATCATATTTTGATTTATTTCTGCGTTGTATGATGTGTCTTTTATTACCCAGATAATACCATTATCTGATACCCATGATACAAATTCAATAAGGAGTCCATTCTCTTCATTTTTTTATTCAAGTACGCAACCATGCGCTGTTCAACAAATCGATCTAAAAAGCTAATTTTTTTAATCTTTTTTACTTTTTATAAAATATTTTGCACTGTAGAAAAATAAATTTATAAAAACAAAGTTTTGAATAGTGATCAATATAATTTTTTCACAAAACTACATAATCATACGTTTGTTTGTTTTGTTACTTCTTTTTTCTTTGTAAATAAAAAAAATATTATAGTTTTTCTTTTTAATTTTTTATATATAATATTTTGCACTATGGAAAACAAATTTATGAAAACAAAGTTTATAGTTTTTTTCACAAAACAACATATTCGTACGCTTGTTTGTTTTGTTATTAGCTAATAATGAAAGACTTGTTATAATACCCAAAGCGAAGGAAATAATAGAAACATGATTTTCGAACGTCATGTGTTTCAAAAATAATCCTCAGAAAAAAATTCTAAATTTGAAATCCACTTCAAATTTATATTTTTATAACTTGTTTAAGGTTACAACTTAAGTTTTTCATAAAAACATATTAATTTTAGATGGCGTTAAATTTAAATTTCGTATAAATTACTATAAATATTTTTTCATGTGGTGAAAATTTTATATTTCTTTTTATCTTTAAAACCCATTAAAAAAAAATAAAATACCACCAAGTTTGCATATCGACTAGCTATATTTTTCTATCAGAAAAAGAGATTTTAAATATTTACTAGCCAAAAAAAGCCCTACTCCGTCCT
The DNA here is from genome assembly GCA_030549495.1 of Nectonema munidae. Taxonomy (NCBI): domain Eukaryota; kingdom Metazoa; phylum Nematomorpha; class Nectonematoida; family Nectonematidae; genus Nectonema; species Nectonema munidae. The sequence continues at coordinate 767,812 of JAUIRK010000879.1, read as the reverse complement.
TCTAAGGTTAACGATACAATCAACATATATTATGTTACACTCCCCCTACGCACAAAAAGATTACAAAAATGGAAGGCTAATTACACTTCTAATTGATCTCTCCAGGAATACCTGTTTTAGTTTTTATCGAAACTTTTCTTACTAAGTCATCTCTTCCCTTAAAAATGTTCCCAAGCTTCCCTGTGATCCATTTATCCTTAAATGAAACACTGTCCTTTACTAAAACTACGTCTCCGATGGCTATGTTATGGCATTCCTTAAACCATTTCTTCTGATTAACTAGACAACTAAAGTATTCTTGGTACCATTTTTTCCAGAACTGTTCAACAACTTCTTTCATCTGACGAAACCTTAGGTTTGGATATTTGTTAAAATTTAAACTGTTATGTTCAGATTGAGTATTAGCGAGAAGTAAGTCGTTGGGACACAAATACTTCCCATCTTCAGGGTGAGTGGAATGTCTATCAATAGGTCTTCTGTTCATTATACTCGCTATTTCAAACATAACCGTTTGAAGTTCTTCAACATTAAGTGCAGGTTCCTTGCCTACCTTTAATAATAAAATTCTTTTTACGCTTTTAATAAGAGACTCGCTTACCCCATTCTCCCAAGGTGCTTGTGCTGTAAAAAATGCCATTCTATCCCAGAGTCCTCCCCCTCCTTGATAATTTTGTAACTTTTTATCAACTGCGTACCCTTCATTTTTTAGGGATGCCTCTGAAAGTAATAAACCTTTTAAGAATGCAATGGCATCATAGCCCGATAAAACATCTAGATACACTGCTCTTGACGCTAGGCAGTTAATTATATCAAGCCATAGCCTTTGTCTTCTCGATAGTGTCTACCCCTTTTTTGTCTTAGTCTTATGGGTCCGAATAAATCAAGTGCTATGTATTCAAAAGGTAAAGATGGTTGAAGTCTTTCTATAGGCAAAGAGCCCATTTTACCTTGAAATGCAACTTTATCTAAAATTTTGCAAGTAATGCATTTGAACCCTATGGACTTTGTTAATCGATTTAAGCCTAATATCCAATACTTTTGGCGAACTTTACAAGCAGTAGTTGATGCACCAGAATGACTTAAATCATGAATGTACCTTACGTACAACTTCGAGAACGTATGACTTCCAGGAAGTAAAATGGGATGGTATCCTACTTCTTTAGTTCTCGCTGAAACTCTCCAAATTCCTTCATCTTTAAATGGGCAAAGTGTTTTTAAATAGTTTTTGTTAATGTTTACGAAAATTACGCGTTGTGCATCTTTGATCCATAATTTTAAAGCTTCCTCCTTTTTATTAACATTAATCTCCTTCTGAAATAAGCGCTGCCACCATCCTTTTTTAGGATTGACCATTTCCAAGACTCTCGCCGTTACACTTATTAGCATTTTATAACTTTTGTATCTAAAAATATCAATATACTCGCATATGTTTTTTATTTGACCGCTATCTTCAATGGTTAAGTTTATACACCCTTCTATGTCTCGCTCGTAATTACAAGTTGGCCACTTTTCTAATTCTTGATATAAGAATTCTCGTCCTGATTGCCAATTTGGGTACTTTTCAAACTTGTGCAAGCAAGGGCGTGTAAGTATGTCAGCTATATTATTTTTGCTGGGTATACATAGCCATTGGTATGGGTCTGTAAATGCCTGTATCTCGCCTATTCTGTGGGAAACGAACGAATCAAACTTGTGGGATTCCTCATTGATCATGGCAAGTACAACTGTTGAATCGATAAAAAAGAAAGTCTTGTCAAATTTTATTCTACAAGTGGTATGTAAAAACTTAGCAAGTCTTTTTCCAAGCACTGCACCCTGCAACTCTCCTCTCACTATTGTCAAAGTATCTTCAGTTTTTAGAGGCCATACTTTTGTTTTTGCAGAAATCAATATGCAAAAAAATTTGCCGTTTTTTAGCCTGTACCTGATATATGCACACGTTCCAAAGGCTTGTGCTGAACTATCAGAAAACACGCACAACCATTTTTCTTCTATGTCATTCTCTACGAGCAATCCTCTAGGAAAGTTCAATAATTCTATGTTTTCTGAGTTTTTAAAAAGTTTAGCCCATTTTTTATTTAGATCTTGGTCCAGTGGTTTATCCCAATCTATCACCTTACCATCTTTTCTCCAAGTGTGTCTCATTAAGATTTTTGCTGTTATCATGAATGGTGCTAACAATCCTATAGGATCAAAGATCCCATTAACCAGACTCAGAATCAATCTCCTTGAAAAATTAGAATTAGTAAATGCTTTTTCAAAATCATGCTTTAATTTAAATTTAAAAGTATCATCACTTACATTCCAGCATATACCCACAATTTTATTAGAATGATTTGCTTTAAACTCATGCGAAGCCTTACTACCCGAAAAAACCCAATTTTTAATGAAGAAATTGCCTTTTGACAAAACATTTGAAATTTGATTAGTGACCTTTTCAAGATCTGCTTTGATCATGCAAGATTCTATTATGTCGTCAACGTAAGACTGCTGAATGATGATATTTTCAATGTTCTTGTCTTTTGACAGTTTAGCTGTTTTCCTAAGAGCAATTATGCTTATGGCAGCTGCTGGTGAATCTCCAAAACAATTTACTACTACCATAAGCTCTCTTGGCTCAATGCTGAGAAAATTTCGCCATAAAAATCGGTGAGTGTGCCACTCTAGAAGGGTGGTCTTTATTGCATGGTACATTTTTTTAATGTCTCCTGCAAAAGCGTATTTACCTTCTCTAAATCTTATCAAGACTTCTAAAAGATTGTTTATCATTTTTGGCCCGTTGTACCAATAATCGTTTAGTGAATGTCCTCTCTATTTAGCGGATGAATCAAATACTACACGCAAGAGAGTAGATTCGTTGTCTTGTTTGATTACTTCTCTATGTGGTATATAATAAACTGGGCCATTCCACTTTTTATCTTCATCATCGAGTTCTTTTATTACCTCTCTCTTCAACATGTCTTCAATTTCTTTAGTATAGGCTTCACAAACTTCTCTGCCTATTTTTTGCAATCTTTTCTCATTTCCTAATAATCTATGAAAGATATAATCCTTATTATTAGGCAACTCCGCAGGATCGCGTTTCCATGGATAGGTAACGCTCCACTCGTTATCGTGATGCGAGAAATTTTTTTCTATTATATACATTTCCTTTTCTTCGCGTAAAGTCATGTTTGTAAGACCTGGTGCACACTGTCCACATCTGCACCCTCCGCATTTAGGTGTACACTCTACTCCCACTGCTTCTGTGCTAAAGAAATCCTGAATCATGCTAGTGCAAATATGATGATTTTGAATGCGCAAACACTTATTCTCATCCTGAATGCTCTTTCCCCAAATAACTTTTCCAAATGAACATTCTGACAAAGTTAACTGCCCACTCTGGCTCAGTGGCCATGGGTGTAGAGAAGAGTAGTCACTTCCTAATAATAACTCAACTTCTCCCGTGGGTCTTTTAACATCATTTGCTAAAAGATTAAATGGCTTAACTAAGCTATCTAAATCTACCGTTTCTAGTTCCGCTGATATTTTCTCTACCCCGTAAGAACAGATAACTTTTAATTGATTATTTCTATCTACAAGTGGAACTTCATAAATCTTACCCGTCAACATTTTATTATCGTTACCGACAGTGGTTATATTTAGGCTGTATTTTCGCAATGCTCTAAATTTCATTCTCTTTGCTGTAAGATTTAAAACTAAAGAAACAGTTTACCCGCTATCAAACATCAGATTAATGGTTTGATGTCTACCACCGTATAAGGCTGCACCTAATACCGGAAGAACAGTTTCAGTCACACTGCCTGAATCTTGCTTCGCAGCAGTATGCACAAATCCCTCGCTCATACAAATATGATGCATGGCAGGGTGATGATTCTGAAAGCAATTCCTTATACTACAACGTCTCTTAAAGGAACAATTACTTATGTTATGGTTAGTTCCTAAACACAACGAACATAATTTAACTTTAAAAGCAAATTTTTTACGTACCTCTAGACTTGAATTTAGAAAGGATCTACAAAATCTAGTTTCATGAGTGTTAGAGTTATGCCATGCGCATTTCCTGCTTCTAAGTTGTTTCGCATCTAAAATACTCCAGGGAGGATACCTTGGACCCTCTTTAGTCACCCCAGTAAAATTAATTGGGTTCTTAATCTTATCTCCTGTACTTCCTTCGTACGCATGCATGCATTCTTGCACCTTCAACTCAGCCGTAAGAAAAATCATCATCTCTTCAAATTTATCCACACTCTTAGTCTTACAAAAATGTCTATACCAATTTAATCTCATACTACGTGGCAACTTTTCTTCTTCAATGAAACCGTGTTGGAGTTTTTAATTTCATATGCTAAATTAATAGACTCTAAATCAAAAATCGCTCTTTTAAGCATATTTACAAATTCACAAAAGCTTTTATGATCACCTGGTTTTAATACTTCCTGACTTTTAATATCATTGACAATGCTAGAAACTACTAAGTGGGGATTATCATATCTTCTATCTAAATTTAAAAACATTTCCTCCACGTCATCTCTGCAACATCTGACCAAACTTAAGGGAGACTCGCCTAGCAAAGTTTTTAGTATTAGCGGTGCCGTTCTTGCACCATACACTGGCAAAATGTGTCGAAAAAAGTCACGTTTAAAAGGTAAGTATTCCCTAATGTTACCTACAAACGTTCTCATCTTTGGCAATTCAAAACTCATCATGTTTTGAATTGGGTTAGAGCGATTACCTTTATGCTTCTCAGAAACTAATACGTAACAGTCTGCTAGCAACGCCATTGAATCATTTTTTAAATTTTCGAACGTTTCGTCAAAAATAAGCGCACGTTCTTCAATTAAATTCTCATGAAAACTTATCATATCTTTTAAATCCGTCTTAATAATTCCTGTTAAAAATACTAATTTATCTTTACTTAATGAAATTTTTGAATTTAGTACTTTAATTGATTCTTTTAAATTGATAATATAAGAATCAAGGTTAGCTTTAGAGGTTGAATACCTTTCATACACTTCTGAAATCCATTCATCCTCGTCCCGACTACCGCTATACTCCTTGTGCCCTTCAACGACTTCGTTGTAAAGAACCTCTAAATTCTCTTGCGCATGCCTCAATTCTTGTAAATCTTTTACAGCGATGCTCACCGTCTGCTCTATTTTTTACAAAAACTAGTCAACTCTCGCTTAGCAATAACCTTCTTGTGCATTGTGAGAAAGTAACTTACAGTAAATTAACACTTTAAAAAATACAATGTGTTGAAAAATAATGTATATTGGTATAGATGGCAAGTTACTTCAAACTTCAGAAAAATCTCCAATACTCCCTCGGATACAAGATCTTCAACTTCTAGGAATCTTTAAAACTGAATTTGGAACCAGCTATTTTAGGATTTAGGAAACTTCTTGGATTGTTACGCGAATTGTAGCATAGATAAGAATTTATTAAACAAAAAAGAAATGCAACTTATCAGTTTAAGGCACAGTGACTTCAAGCAAACGGTGTGTTCCTCCAATTTTCAAAACTCAACATCTAAAGAGTTTGCGATTGGCAGAGTATGAATCCAGGACTTTGTGGAGATAGTTAAAAAGATAAAATCTTTTCTTTAATATTTGGCAAGAGACTTGTATAAATAAAACATCTCAATTAAGAATGGCAACCGATTATTACATAAACGTATTTCAAGGGTTTTCAAAAAAGTTTGTGAACCATGTGGTATTTATGGACCGATCTACGCTTTCCTACTAGCCATAAAATGGGAGATTGAGGGAGGCGACCGAAGGTAATTTCAAATACAACAGTTTTTTGAAGTGGTAAAGGACAGGGGGTGGTAATGAAATTGTTATACGTGCGTTACAGGGCTTAATATATAATATAGGGGGAGTTGAAATTTCAATAATTTTACATTACGTATTCTCCAAAAATCAAATATGACATATCATATCATATCATCTGAACATTATTATTTATATAAAATTGATAAATCTTTCCTATGATAATGCTATGATTATTTTTCTTAAGGTCCAAAGAAATAAATGCAATATTAGTCTATGAAATCAAATTTCGCTCCAGCTGTTAACTCCCTCAATAAAGATGGTTTTTGGCATTGATTGGAAATTTTTGACCAATTGGAAGAATAGTTTCAATATTGGATGATACTTTACTGTATAATAAAGATTGAAGTGTTTCAATATTTATTTATATTTTGAAAACAAATAAATTGATTCTGATTTCGAAATTTCCTCTTTTTGATTTTCATGGCATGTTCTGGATATATTGTGTTTCAGGTACAACAGTATAGTAGATGCATCTTGAGTTTTCTCGATCTGACACAGCTCATCTCTCATTAACCTTGACAAATTGATTGAAAAATTAGTAAATTATAAATTTTTTGATGAAATTTATATTGATTAGAAAATTATTTAAAACTAAAAATTTGGATTGATCAAAATTATCTATCATATCGAATTGGTTATAAATCATTTTGATTATAAGAGATATAATCATTTAGATATAATTTAATCGAATAGAGTGTATGTTTATTCTCCATTATCAGAGAAAAATATGATTAAAAAAAGTATATAATGTTAAAAAAATATTGAATCATACCCATGTTGAGAATATTTTTACATAAACAAAACAGAATATCTTACATTATGAAGTTGAGGATATACCTGAAATCTAAGTGAAACAGAAATTAGCATTTGTCGTAAGTTTTTTATCCAAAGGCATGCAAAAATTCTTGCAAAGGGTAAGAAGATGTTTAAAAAATAAATTTACCATTTGGATCTTCATCTGGCTTTCTTTTCATTTTATACGATACAGTCTTACATGTTCTTATACGTTTTCTCTGACCTGGTTTTTTGCTACATTTGTTTTAAAAGGCACTAAAAGCTCACCTCCCCTTGAAATTATGTCACTTTTCTTTTTTGTTAAGTTTTTAACTGGATGATTATCATCGATTCCATATTTTGAGGATGAAATATAATCACTTTGCCCACTAAGAGATAGATCTATTAGTTTTTGGTCCCTTTCAACTTCCCTTTCTAGAATTTCGATCTTTTCTGGCAGTCTTTTATTTTTCCAATTAATATTCAATTTAAAAATGTGATTTTTACTTTCAGAAATATTATTTTTCCACATTAATGGAATATCATATTTCTTTCTTGGTAATACAACGTAAGTTTTGATTGTTTCGATTAAGTCTTTCAAATAAGAATCAAAATTATTACAGAATTTATTATTGATAAGATTGACTAAATAATCAAATTCTGATAAAGATTTTGAACAAATTAAACCTTTTTTAGAAAATAATAAATTATTTAAAACGTTGAATTGATTATTTTTCAAATTTTGATGCTTTTTATTATGGAAAACCAAATTTTCTTTTAGATGCCTAGTACAAAAAATTAGTGTTAGGTCAAAGAATGTATGTTTAAGTCCTTTAACAAGTGCTTTTTCTTGATCACAACCTTTAATTAAGGGATAGTCTATGAGTTTTGTTTTTATATTATTGAAAAAATGAGAATATGTCTCAAAACTACAATCATAGTGTAGGAAAAAGGGCCCAAGAATGATAAGATTTGTATTTTTACCTTTTCTTAACAACCTTTTGTCTTGAAACACAAAGAAGGTCAAGTAAAGAGGACTTAAATTAAAAGTTCGGTCCATTCCGATAATGTCATTATTTTTAATAGCCATGTTTAGATGGTTTATTTGATCTGTAGTATAAAGGATGAATGCAGGAGTGTTGTTGGAAGAATAACAAGATTGTATAAATCGATGGCCCTTATGAATTGAGTTGAGTAAAAAAGAATGTCGCCAGAGAGGTTATTTTTATAAGCGTCATTTGTGAGGGAATATTTCAAATTTTCTATGTATTTTGAGTCTCTGGGGAGAAATGTATTAGTGAGTAAGGAATAAGTGTAAATGTTTATTGAAGTTTCACCTTGGTGAATTCGTTGTTTAATGAAGTTTTTAACTTGGAAGGGTGTTTTAAAATAAGGACAATATGTTTGTTTTCGAATTACCATGTGATAGTGGAACTGAAAAAAACCCGATATATTCATATGTGATTAAATTTAGTAGCTTTTTTTAGGAAAGGTTTCAAAATATGAAATTCTTCTTTTAAAGTTACTGTTGTTTTTTAAAAAAGAGTAATATCGCTCTTAAAATAAATCCTTCGCTTAAGTTAGATTTTTTTTCAATTTAACTAGCTCGTTATCATTACTTAGTATATAATTGTATTTTTGCAATGTATTTGAGTACCACGCTCCCCAATAACCGATATATAAATTTCTTTCTTTTTCAGGCATTTTTAATAGAAAACATATATTTTTCTTGAACCCTTTATTTGTACAGGGTTGCAAAAATACGGTCGCGCGATACGCTTACGAATGAAGTTTTTTATAATTTGTAAATTAGATATACCTACAATAACTGCTATTATAAAATTAGTTTTTGTAACACATAAGGCATAATAAAGTCACTTTCTTGCTATTTTTTGTCATATTTATCAGCAATGATGGTAATTGTGTGATATAAACTCAGTTCATTGTATGTGGGTATGTAATCTATTCACTCATTCTCATCATCATTTCTCTACTTCTTTACACTCCAAGTCTCGTCCATAAAGGTTATTTAAATAGTCTTATGTTTGATATTTTATGCTGTCTGAGTATTTTGACTGAAGGTATTTCAGAAAACTGAAGTAAATTATATATTCTTTTTTTTTGTTTAGTAATAAAAATTGTTTCTCTTCCTTTTTCTAAAAATAATTAAATGCGTTTTTAACACCTTGAATAAACTTTAAAGCATTTTTTGATTTGTATAGTTTGTAAGATTTTATCTTTGAAAATAGACTATATTTAAAACGATATAATCTGTATAATTTCATGTTACGCACTCAAAACAAAAATTTGTTTTAATTTTATGAGGCTTCTTTTCATCTTACAATTAAATCGGCTCTAAAAAACTAACGTGATTAATTTTGTTGTATGTTTGTTATATATGAAGTGTTATCATTTTTTATTATTAATTTTAGGTTGTTATAAGTGTACAAGTGCTATTTTTTTGATACAGCCAATTATAAACAGTTATATTAACTCTATTGAAAATTAGTGGAAGTTTTACAAATCAAACTAAGTTTATATCTGATTGTAATGAGTTCATCTAGTAAACGTGGACAAACCATTCTCAACTTTTTTGAAAAAAAAACAGAAGATTGATGTTGAAGATATTACTACTGTTTCCCAACCAAGCACAAGTACTTCTGTAAATCAAATAATCTTCAATGAAAAGGAGGTTCGCTTAGACGAAAGAAAAAAAATGCACGGCCCCTTGTAAGTTTCTTTCTTCTTATGCAAGTTAGTTTGGAGAATGGATAGAAATTGAAAGAGGAGAGAAAAATGAAGTAGTGAAAGTTTTTTGTAAATATTGCTCTTATTTTAAAAACCAAGCCGATAACTCATCTAAACTTGTTGTAGGCTACAAAGATTCATTCAAAAAGGAAACATTTATAATTCATGAAAAAAGTCTTTCGCATAAAAAATGCAAATAATTGTACAAAGCGCATTTTTATCCTGAAAAAACCCCGATGGCCAAGTGCTTATTGAAAATGGATGAATTAGAGCTTGAAAATTTTAAAAAACTTTTCAATATTTCCTATTTCATTGCTTATTGGAACAAGCCTTATAGTGATTTTGAAAAACAAATACAATTGATTCGAAAATTGGGAATAGACGTGAAAGAAAAATACGTGAACAGAACAATGTGTACTGAGTTTATCCATTACATCTCCGAAACAATTCGCTTATTACTTGATGGATCAACGGATGTTTCAACCACTTCTTTTTTAATGTTTATGTGCGATTTATACTTCAAGGGGAAATCAAAGAATCATACTTAAGTCTGGAAAAATTGCCTAATCAAAGTGCTGGTGGATACATGACAGCTTTGAGAAACCTTTCCAAAAGATTAGGATTTAACATTTTAGAGAAAAAAAGATTAGTGGGGCTTGCAACAGATGGAGCAAGAACAATGCTTGGTAACTACAATGGGGTTGCTGCTAAAATAGCAAAGGACATTCAACATTTAATTGTAACACATTGTGTTGCTCATAGACTTCAGCTTGCAGTTCTTGATTCTTTGAAATCCGTGTTCTTCATCACCAAAGTCGAATCAATCCTTAGAAAATTATATGTTTTTTATAACTCTTCTCATCAGCGTTTATCTCAATTAAAAGAAGTCGCAAGTGATTTAGAAGTAGAGATTTTAAAATTAAAAGATATTAATTCTGTTCGTTGGATAGCAAGTAAAGAACAAGCTTTTTTGAAAAATTGGCAGCCAATTGTCCTGCATTTACAAAGCACTGCTTCTATTAAAAAATCACATTGCTTCGAATCGAAATTGATCCTGAAATCTATTTGCGAGTATAGATTTTTAAAACTTTGTCATTTCTTCCATGATTTTTTGATAATTCTGAAGCCCCTTTCTTTGCTATTTCAAAAAGAGTCGCTCTTTATAAGTGATATAAAACCCTTTTGTTGAAAAAATAATGAGTCTTCTGAATACTTTAAAAAATAATTTTGGCAATGAAGAAGCAGCCTTCACAAAAAAATGTTTCAAATTCAGGTATGTTTAAAGAAATACAGTTGGAGAGTGTAGACACAGGAGAAATTAACTATCAAGAAGACAGAAAAAATATAATTATTGACGCAGTGACTTCGCTTATGAAAAGATTTGAAACCCTACAAGGAAGTGTAGTGAGTCACATGTCAATATTTGATACACTAACATGGCCTGATGGAAAAAAAGTTATCTGATTTTGGTGATTATGAAATTAGAAAACTAGCCAAGCACTTTGAAAGTCCTCTATTATCAATGGGGAATCTAAGTTTTAACTTTGATGTGCAAATGCTTCTTGATAAATGGTTTTTATTGAAAACCAAATGTAAAGAACAGTGTTTTCATCAAATTTCCAAATATGTCATCCTAAATTCAGAAAGATTTTCGCTTTTGTCAAAATTATTATCATTGTTCTTAGTTTGTCTTGTTCATCTGCAGGATGTGAAAGAGGGTTCAGTAGAATGAACTTGATCAAAACAAATTTAAGGAGCAAAATTACCTGTGAAAACTTAGATTCTCTAATGCTAATTGGTCTATCTGGAGTTTCAATTGATGAGTTTGATCCCACAGAAAGTCTAAAACTTTGGCACTCTTCACGTAGACATTAGGTCTAATTTAAATAGAGTAGTTTATTTTTGATTTACTATTTGATGTTGTAGTGTAATTATTGTATGTAACTAAGTGTATGTACTCAAACTTTTATAGAGTATACACAGGTTAATGTCCTCTTACTTAACTACCAAAAGCATGTGCGATTAAATTTTTTAATGCGCGATTAAGATTTAAATAATTTTTGCACCCCTGCTTTAGTAACTTTTTTGAAGAACGATTTATGTGCAAATGATATAAAATCAAACCATTCTTTCAATTTCAAAAATGTATCATTTAGTCCTTTGAATGATGAGCTAGGAGTAAAATGAGAAAAATAATCGTGATCATTTCGTATGGCAATTAAATTATTATTCGTTTTACTATCTTCAATGGGAGAGAAATGATCCACATCTAAATATCTGGGTTTATCCAAAAAGCTTATATGGTGAGATTCATCAACCATGGCAACAAATCGATTTGCAATGTTTATGCCATTTAGAGAAAAATTCGTGCATGAAAATAAAATACGTAATGGAATATTTTTTTTACAATTGGAGTTGAGTGGTGATATTGATCGATTTAGAACATAATATGCGATGTTATCATTTGAATAAGGTGGAAAGATCAGTTCTATATGAAGCTGTTGGCATGGCACATATGGTAAAAATATTTGACCAACCCCCAAAAATTGAAACATTCTCGATTGCGGTATAAATATCACATACCTTTTGATAAGTAGGATTTTTATATGAATCAAAATTTGTAAAAAGTTCAATGCATGTAAGAATCCTTAGATGCTTATTGAATTTTTCGTTGTCAAAGAGTAAACTGGAAACGGCATTGAAAAAACAATTTCCATCTGGAGTTGAAAAAATTGGAACATAGCCTCCTAAGCCAAAGGTTTTTTTAATGTTAACTGAGGTTTGATCTTGATTTGAAAAGTACAGTTTTGGTAACGCACTAAAATATATACTTTTATATTTTAATATTTTCTCAAACTCCAAATGATCCTTCAAATTTTGTAAGTTATATGTTTTATAAATATTATCAAGTCTTTCTAATGCTATATCATATGTATAACAGTCTGCACATATAAATAAGTTGGGTTTTTCTGTGAAATAGGCTAAATCATTCTCAGTTAGGGTAAAACAATTCATGATAACATTATAAACCAGAAATAATATTTAAAAATCTTTTATATATGTCTACTCAATACTTAAAATAATTATCGATAACTAAAGAAAAGAGAAAAATATTCAAATCCAAAAACTTCAGGTTTATCACTGAAATCTCCATTTTTTAAATAAAGAAAAAGATGGATAAAAATCTAGAAGAAAAAAATTTAAATTTTGTTATCTAAAGACACACTTTTGTCATGTTGAAGGGTACTCAAGACATGCACTCTTTTGTATTTTTGGAAACTATTTTAAAAAAAATTTTGAAGTACATTTTCGCTAAAATAAAATTTGAGCGTACCGTTCCCACAATTGTAATTTTTTTCCACCAATTGGATTGCAAAGTTGTAAGAAGTAAAAAAGTTATCGCGAACAAGATTCCTTCCTTTGGGGTTTTAAACTAAATCTAAAACGACTCTTTGTCCATTGGTTTTTTCGGGAGCCTGATCATGTGACTTTCCTGTATTCCATGCGTTCTTAGTTTAACTATCACATAAAACCCAAACTTTAATGCTATATTTTGCTGGCTTAGAAGGAATATATTGTTTTATTGGACATCGCCCACTAAAAGATACAAGTTGTTCATCTATCGTTATATTTTCGTAAGTTGTAAAAAGAGTTTGCAAATTTCTTACTCAGTTTTCCCATCATTTTCTGATTGAAACAAAATTGTGTTTAGCACGACGCTCTTTTCTATTCTTTTTGTCATCAAAGCGGAATCAAATTGATCCATAATATTTGAAATAAACTTTTTAACAAATTTTGTTACTTCAACTTTACCATGAATAATATTTTCAGCTCTAAATTTACCTTGAGATATTAATTTACTTTGTCAACTTTCGATTGAATGATTTAATCTGGAGCACAGTTCCCTCCTATATGGGTCTATTCTTCAATATAATGAGAAAGCTCGCCCTCATTGTTGCCTGTTTTGATTCATCTTTACGAAAGTCTTTTTTCCATCAGGCATAATTCTCCACCCACATACCAAAGCCGTTATCCTTAATTTTCTTTAGTTTTCCACCATAAAAAATCTTGAGTTGTCTTCTTTATTCTCTATCAAATTCTATTAAATTATAATTTAATGTATTATTCATTCATTAATATTAGTGGATTGATTGTTGCAAACAAAGCAATAGTTTAAATTATAAGAGCAGTATTTAGTTCTCAGAATTTTTTTTGATATCTTGTTGCCCAAGAATTCAATTTTTTCTTCAATAATATCAATAAAACCTTTCTATCATTTGGGAACAGCTTTTTTAATTTTATTATCGCCTTTTTGTACTTTTTATTTTTCAAATATCTTATATGTAACGGAATAGAGAAGTGAGTAAATTCAAAGAGAATTTCTAATGGAAACATTGTAGTTCCAGTGTCTGTTTAACGGATAATTTATCAAGGTTTTTTACTCACTAAATAAAATAATAGATTTTGTATTGGAAATAAATTTTTTGGTATTAATTTAGTTATACTTTTTAAAATGGTGCGCTAAAAATTGGAAATTTACTCAAAAAAATTTACTCATTTTAGTGTGACCCTTCAAATTTTATCTACTATCATTTTTTAATGTGTCAAAAAGAGAAGCTTAAAATTGTAAGTTTATTTAATTATTAAACAGCTAGATTTTTTCTATATTTTATCATAAAAAGGCCTAGATCCGATCTTACTTTGTTTCAATTCAGTACCTATTTGCTAATTTTTTTGTGATTTTTTTTTCCTAAGACTGTATAAGTTTAAGAATTTATTGCCTCAGAAATCTATTTTAAGAATTGTCACTCCAGAAGTCAAAACTTTTTTTTGTTATAAGTGATACAATCAAAAATCAACAAAGTTTGAATCAACAAACTAGAGTACCGCTAGGAGTATTAATTGCCTCATTTGACTCCTTTTTTGGACTTTAAATATCTTTATTTTTCGAAACCGTAGATAATTATTTTTAGCATAGTTTCGATTGAAATGAAAAGTATTCTTTAACTCCTTAACGGCCTGAATGGTGGGACGATATTTAATGTAAACCCTACGATTTGTCTTAAGAAGACAAACTCTGGTTGTTACAATTAACATATATTATATTATAAAAATATATTATTATAAATGAGTGTTTAAATGACAGTGTAGTTTTGCCCTTTCATCTATTGTACAACTTATTTTAGTATAACATTATTTTATTGAATAATGTTATGATATTTTTTACTGTTTTTGCAAACACAACGTTCTTAATTTATAATATAGAGGATATTAATTTTTCAATGACTTTTTTCACATTAAAATTTCCAACAACCAAACAGAATTTCTTTCATAACTTCTACGTTTTCTTTTTGTTGTATTAAAATCTTTCAGATTAATACTCATTCATCGTATTAATTTTTTTATTGTAAATCTACTTTTTATTTTTTTGTTCATATTTTTGAAGCAAGATTAAAAAACAATTTTCTTTGATAATAGTTCACTTAAATTTGCTTCAAATCAATAAGGTCAAAAATTCAGGAAGATTACCCTAGTTGGTATACACTTCGCTAAATAATCTGCCAGGTCGTTGCTCAATAGGAAGGGCAAAAAAAAATTTTTGGAACAAAAAAAATTTATTACAGTTCCTCATTAAAGAAATAATCAATAAAAATGCTATGAATTCTGTTATAACAGCTGCAACTTTTCTTTGTGGTGAATGATTTTTAAATTCGCAAAATAATGCTGCAGAGATGATGGTTAAAATTGTGATAGCCAAGGTGTTTCTGCTTTAATAAAAAAAATTGAAAGTTTGATTGATTTTAAACCCCGTGAAAATGGAGTAGATTATCCAGAATTATGTAAAGCTAGGTAGATCATGAGTAATCCTTAATTAAAACATTTAAACCCTGTCAGTTGTAAAATAGTTCTTCTTTTGCAAATTAATACCCTTCAAAGCAAAAATAAAAGTTTTTAGCTTATTAGCAAAAAGCGTTTTTATTGGTTTTGATGGAAAAATTGATAGAGCATTAGTAAAAGAATTTTCTCCAAAATACTTTTATAAGGACCGTATGCTTTCGTTAGTTTTCCAGACCAAAAGTCTATTGATATTTACGACCTAAAACTTATTCACTTGAAGGTGTTTGCAAAGAAATTTTGACACTAACGAATGAAAGTGATTCTAGAGATTCCATTAGTGCTATTGTTTATGACGGAACAAGATACAAAAATACTGTTATCAGAAAAATAGGAATTTATTTGAAAAAAGCATTGCAATATTAGTATGCTGCCTGCATACAAATAGAATTTTTTTAAAGTATATCAAGGCATTATATGCGTCCACTGCTGATCCAAGGACATTTAAAGACTCAGTTTTTAACAGTCGCAAATTTGATATTAGATACATTCTTATCTGTTTGTTTAAATAAATAAAACATAAAATCGATTAAATTAACATTCATTTTTTAAACTCCTTATCAAACTTGCAAACCTTTTAGACAAAAGCACAACCTGGTGATTTAAATGATTCAAGATGCATGGCAAAGGTGTAAACTGCGAATTTATGTAGGTGTGTCGGTTCATAGTCAAAACGTCCGAAATCCAAAACGCCCGAAACCAAAACGTCCGAAAACTAAAACGTCCATAACCAAAACGTCCGAAAACCAAAACGCCCGAAAACAAAAACGTCTAGAAATCATAACTTCACAAAACAAAAAAAGTCTCGGAAAAAGTTATAGTAATTAGTCGAATTTGCAAGACTTTGAAAATTAGACTTGTTATCAAAAATCAAAGGAAAAACTACACGATTTGAATGGAATTTAAGAGATTGGAATGAATTTTTATCTATTCCAGTAAAAAGACACGCTTGATTATATGCATTTTTCATTTAAATCTAAAATATGTAAAGTTTTAAACTAATAAACTAGAAATAGAATTTTTTAAATAAAAAAATTTTGTGCTCAATTTTTCAGTTTTTTCCTAAACAATTTTGATTCTCGAAAAAAATGTTTTTTAGGGTTCAGATACTATTAATCTAATTTTCGGACGTTTTGGTTTTCTGACGTTTCGGTTTCGGACGTTTCGGTTTCGGACGTTTTGGATTTCGGACGTTTTGACCAGGCACCGGTGTGTCAAATCCAGAAAAATCTAATGCCTAAAATTGTTCTTGTTAAAGTGAAAAAAAGTTTTTCAATTAAAAAAGGGAAAACTTAAGCTAGAAATTTTAATAAAAAATTTGAAGCAAAATGTTATACGAAAATGATCAATTGCAAAAAAGTTGAATTGACAATGCTTCCATTACTTCATATTTCAAAGGTAGAAAATATTGAAATTGAAAATATTTTTGAAATTTCCAAGTTTTTTTCAAGTATTTGAAAGAAATGGTAAAGATGTTTCTTCCTCATGTAAAATGCTTTTTGGTCATGAATCAAGGCATGGTTTAATAGAATAGAAAAAAATGAAAAAAAAGAGAAAAGTCAAATTTCTTATGATAAAATAATTTTTTTGCATTTTTACATTAGTATTTAAAAAAAGAATCCTATTCAAAAAATAGAGCATAATTAGGTTTACACTAGGGTCTGCTTCCGGTTCTGAAATACCAGGACGTTCCCGATTCCCAAAATTTGGGAACCGTCTCGAAAACCGAAAAGTATTCCCCGTTCCGAGAATAACTTAGTTGTAATTGATTTATTTCACTATACAATTCTTTGCATAAAACTTTACTGCACTTCATTCATATAAAATCTTTTTTCCATTGTCATCTCATTTTAATGGTAAACGGAGAAAAGTGTGCAAACGACAAAAGAGTTTATTTTTCTTTTTTTTCTCTGATGCACACTTTTCTCCTAGAACCATTTTAATAATGATAATGATATAGGAAGAAAAAGTGTACATCTGTTTATAATAAATCAAAAACGTCAATTTCATTGCATATTTTTACTGTCTATATATCTCCTTAAGGAACCGTTTGTAACCGTGATTTCCCGGTTTTGTACGTTTTTTTCGGTATCGGTTCCTAATTTTCGATGCTTATGCAAACCCTAGTTTACTCTCATTAATTTAAATAAAAGTTGCAACGTGTGCATTTTGTTCAGGTGATGCACCGATGTAGACGCATCTTTTTATATATGTTTCCGTTTTGCAACTTTGTTTTTTGATTTTTTCGTCCCGCCCTGCTCCTCAACTCTGATTTATAGCTTTTGTTCTTTTGAATTCACTTCTCTACTCTTTATTTAGATTCCTTGCAAAGATTTTCCCGATTCGGTCAAGACGTATTCGATCGCCAATGAAGATCACACGCTTGGTGGTATCCTAACCGAAATCATTCAGTCATAGTAAGAAGACGTATTTCCTATTTTAGTTTCGTGGATGAGACTCAAACTTTTAATGAAGCTTAACTTAACGAACTGCAAGAAATTATTTTCATACTACCAACTCATCAAAAACTATTGCTAAAGATTATACAGAATTTGATAACCGATTGGAAGCATTAAATGTTAAATTATGATATCGAACTCTGGTTTCTGATGTTGCCATTTCTGTCTCTATCAGAATCTTTAAATGAAGAATTTGTAAACTAAATAAATAGTCTCAAAAGTTGATAATGGGGGGGGGGGGGGATTAAATTATTAGAAGTCATCAAACAAGTTGAACTTTGTCGAGCTAAGTAAGAATGATTTTTAGCTAATTCGGTCAAAAATATAGTTTTTATTAAACTTCGAAAAATGATATTTTAGAGTGATCGTGTGTATAGATAGGTAGAAATATGGGGTTGTGATAATGTAAACACTGATACAGTAAGTTGTTAACCTCTGTGTAGCCAGGGGTCGGCAAAGTGGTCGATATCGACCCGTGGGGGGTCCATAACCGATCTTAGGGGTCGATAAGATAGAAAAACGTACCAAGTTGTTCTATGCTTTTTTTACTTTATAGTAGTAATAAATCTCATTTTTCTTTTAAAACATAGTTTGGCACATTGTATAGTGTAGGATATATGAAACATTTTTGGTTTCTATTTCTCTCTTGACATTGATTAATGCTTTTATGAAACATTTCTATGTGGGGTTGGGGTCGATGTGAAGACAAATGTTCTATGAAGGGGTCGACGGGTAAAAAAAGTTTGTCGATCCCTGGTGTAGACCAAAAATCGTATAAATAGATTATTTTTTAATAATTTTCAATACGATATAAACTATCTAATCTAAATAAATGAATATCAATCTGAGAGATTTTGAAATTAATCTTTATATGACTAAGAGTTAACACAGAAGTCATGAAAGGAATTTTGATGGCTTATTCGAGCAAATAGACATTATTGCAAAAGATAATCCTTGGGAATATATATTTTTGGATTGAATGAATAATGAAATTTGTAATTTAGCGCATAACCCTTTGCTGACCAAAATTTTCAACTCTAATTGTCTGTTTTCTTTTTCGATTGAATTTCATTTCTTGGGACACAAGTCATCAAAGTGTTAACCCTTGTCTCTACACCATTTTTTATTTACTTCATTCGATATTAGTCTACTAAGGGTAGTAAAATCTTTTACCTTCCAGCTCTGCAACTCTGGTTTCTGATGTCCTCATTTCTGTCTGTATCAGAATCTAATTGTATATTTTAGCGCTGAAGTAGAATTTTGTTCATACAGCATTCCCCATCCTCTTGACAATCGTATGAATTTAAGGATTCAAATGAAAAATAAAAATCCAGGTATTTTTCCAATATTGATATTTTGTGTGTGTATGTGTGTGTGAGAGCTTTTTAAAGGCTATTTTCTCAACCCCTTTAAACCCAATGGAACCTTAGTGCACGTTAATACGAATAGTCCTGGGCTTTAAGGATTTTATTAATTGTTGTATCAGTATATTATGGCAATTTACAGTACGTAACCCATTTTAGTTCTCGCAAATCAGACGCTTTTGATTAATCTCTATTGAATTCCATTGGAAATTCGAGTTTGTTTGCTTTCCAACCTTTTCCAAGTGATTACGTCAAATGCAATTTCTTATAAATTGCCCCATTGAAGATATATCCGGCAATATGAGATGTTTTCTTTTTTTCCCAGTTACATGATGTACCGCACAGGTCATATATCTCTATATTAAGGATACAGCAACGTCATAAATGTAAAGCATATTTTATGCTTGCTCTGCTTTTTCAGTGTGAGGGTTTAACTGTGTATTTTTCCTATACTGTGTTGGTCACTGTATAGGCTAATTGGGTGTCAAATGAAATGTTGAGTCTGGTACGTTGTTCCTTGGTCTTCATTCTCAAATCTTGACTGATAGAAAATCCTAGGTGAATTTGTACTGTTAGAGAGGTTGTTGGCTTATTTTGTATACAAGCGATCCAGAAAGTGCTTAGACCAGCCCTAGCTCCAGACATTAGTTTCCACGCATTATTTGTTTTGAATGACAAATTCTTGTTTTGGGCATACCTCATCAGGAATGATATCTTCACTCACGTCAAAGGATTTCGTATCCACTCACTGTTGGTACTATTTAAATCTTGAAGTACTTCAATATGCTTTCTAAGAGGCCGGTCAGGTCATCTCTGATGCCTGTCTTCATGTGGTAATGTCTTCAGAATTCAGCTAATCATGGATGTCATCCAAAGTAGGATGTCTTGCGCAAAGTAGGGTTTTTAGCCATTTTAACTAAAATGGAACAAAATTTAAAAAAATAACTACAAAATATTAATTACTAAATATATTTAATATTTTTATTTTGATTTTTTAAAAATATTTTTAATTAATCAACATAGTGATTGATAGTAATTTATTTATACTAATTAACTTAAAGTCAATATATTTTTATTTTCTAATGTTAAATAGAAATTATTATAATATATTAAATATTTTTATTGTAAATTTATTTAATGTACAATTTTATTACATTACAAAATTACCAAGTGATCAATTATCTTCATCTAATTTTTGTATTTTTTATCACTAATTAAATAATTTTTATATAGTTTGTACAAAATATGTTTGTTTCATTTAATTTATTAATTAGCTACAGATATATATATATGCTTTGTATATAGGGAATTCTTAAATTGTTAATATATTTTCATTTATTGTGCATTATATTCCAAAATAAATAGATTTGAATTTATTACTGAAATATTTTTAGAAATATTACGTTGTCGGCAAATATTATAAAAAAGTTTTTTCTTCTTACCTTTTTTTACATAATTATACTTTTTTATCTTTAAAAAGTTTTTCAGTTTAGACTATAAAATATTTAGCTCCAATCGGTTTTTTATGAAAGATGGATGTGTTAAATGGAAGATATGATACAAGAGTAATTTTTAAATTTGTTATTGAATGTCATCCGCGTGGTATCATAAAAAAAAGATTAGATTTTACAGTTTAATGTTGAATTGGCGAGATGGAATCTCTAAAAAAAATCGTCTTCTCATGGAAAATTTGAGATAATCAAAAGAAATAGTCTGCTTGATCATTGAAATACTACAAGGTTTGTATCAAGAATGAATTAAATATTTTAAAAACATTTGACTCATTTTTACATCCTTTCTGGGGACCAGGAGGAAAACGAGAAAAATCTCTGCTGTTCAAGCTTTCAACTCTTCCCCTGAGAGTAGTTTGAGGTGACCAAGAATACTTTTTTGAGTCTGGAGCTACTAGATTATGATGCATTTCTTCAGAAATATGAAGTAAAGAAGTAGAAGAAGAACGTGTGCTCGCTTCGCTTGAAGAAAAATTAGAACTTTCCTGAGAACTTGACATGACTCAAAAGTAAAGAAGTGTGAAGCAGAAATATATGATGGATTACAAAAGTGCCAAACCAGTCGTAACAGATATGTTTACAATCAATATCACAAAGTTCAACTTTTTTCAGCCATCAATGAAGCATGTCATAAACATTTTGTTCATTGGTTATATAGCATTATTATTGTTATTATTGTTAAATAGAAAGAATTTATTTATATAAAAAAACACAAATGCTACAAACAAAATTTGAAAGTCATTTTCTTTGAATTCATTGTAATGGAACATTTAGCTAAAAAAACAGATTTGTGGTTGTGGGTGTCTTTTGCCATTGAGTTTTTCATGAATCCCATAAAGCTTGCCATTTGAGAGTAGATTCATTGCGATTTACAAAAAAAGTGGATACAGTGTAAACAGATTATGTGGCAGTTTTGGGAGTTATTTTTTATTTACTATTTAAAAATGAATATATAACGTTTTATGAATCTTTGCCGCGCAAAACACGTTGCCAGGCTGCAGGACGAGGACCTGATTCACATGCAGCCCACCAACCGCTTTCCCCAACCAACCACCTCAATGGAAAGCTTGAATAAGGCATGCAGAGAAAACGTACAAAGTAAGGGTTAGCAAAAATTAATAAGCAGACTTTAAAAAATAAGTTTGGGAACGCTCAATTGATCTATACATATCAGAAGCAGGAAAAGGTGACAAACATTTTAAAGTATAACAATTTAATAAGTGCAAACGCATAACATTTTTTTATACGCAAGTTGAGTTGGATTCTGGTTGAAAATAAGAGAAAGCGCAAATGAAATTGAATAAATTCCACAACTACTATTATCACTTTGTTTGTCTATGGACATTAAATTTATAGTCAAACCATCCTGGTTAACATTTATATAGCTAAAAATTTCATGTAAAGTTTCAGTATCATAAAAAGAATATAAGGAATCATATATGTTTATTTCATTTGAATTGACACCTTCAACCAGAATCCAATGATTAGTATTTATATGCATAAATTGAAGCAAAGGTAATTTAGCTAAAGAAAGTTTTGAAGTTTTTAAAATAACCGGATCTTTTAATCCCTCCATATCAGGAATTATTCGTTTTATCATTTGATGTATCGAATGCATGTGACAATCATTGAGCCAAAACCATCCATTTAAACAGTTTTTTATTTCATCATCACGAAGTAATGTAATGTTGCAATCTCTAATTTAAAGATTAAAAAAGTAAATAAAGTGCACATATTAGACTTAAAAACAATTACAAAATTGGATCAATATTTTTACAAGCTCTAGAGTCTAGATGGATGACAATGAGAAGAGCATTTGAAAGAATTCTTAAAGCAGACACATGTATTTTTTTCACAGCTGTTTAAACAATTACAGGGCTTTCTTAAAACATTTCTAGAAGGATTTGCTTCACGAAGAGCGGTTCGTAAAGTGACCTTTCTATTTATATCGCAGTCTTTTATATAAGCGGTATATGGTTGAATTTCTTCAACGCTGTACAGTCTATCTATCTATCAGACCACTACTGCACGCTAACCGCACATATCCATTAGCAATTTTGGATTTATCAACAATTTTACATGGAAGTCTTGTGTTTTCGCTAGCAGCCCTATCTTTTCTTGGGATTGATAGTGTAACGTTTTCATTATTCCTTAAAAGAAGGTGTAATATTTCATAAAAAATGCTATAAAAGGGCATAAAATAACTTAAAAAACTAAAAATATCAAAATACATGCAAATTCACTTTTTAAATAAAAAATAATTTTTCAATAAATAAAAAATGAAGTTCTTACTCGTAGTTATATATTTCTTTTTTGAATTTTTTTATCATAAATAGCTTTCATTTTTGAAGCAGATTTCAAAGTCTCTAATTTGACCTTCTTCCTAATTTTCTCGTAAGTTTTTTCTTCTATATTGATAAACGTGTCTTTTTCTTCAAAAATATAATTGTGATCATCGGAAATTATTGATTCACACTTCCTTACAGAATTAGATTCTATTTTTTCCTCTAATGGGAAACTTATAGCAGAATCAAGAGTTATTTCATCATGTACTCCAAATAAACTCTCAGGAAAAGAACACTTCATATGTTTCTGACCAAATACAGTTTCATAAGGAGATGTTTTAATTGTTACGTTCTCTTGAGTGTTCATGCTGAACATGACCTTAGGTAGCCAAGAAGCCCAAGGAAAATCACCCGAATAATTTTCGCTTCTTAGCTTTGCCAATTTTTGTTGAACTAAGTAGCAAAAAAATGAATTTATACGGAAAAATATATTTATGAAGTTAGAATACCAATGCAATTCTCACGTTCAACTAATCCTTGAGATTGGGAATGTCTAGGTCTCCTTGTGATAAATAAGGTGCTTTTTCCATCTGAATCCCATTGTTCAAAGAATTGTTTCAATGTAGCGTTTACAAACTCTCTTCCATTGTCCGAATGAAATATCCAAGGAGAGCTGAAATACGCTAACACTCTTCAATCATTTTAGATACTTCAGTAGCGCTTTTGGTTTTAAGAGGAAAAAGAACATGATATTTTGAAAAATGATCTTCAAAATGACAAATATATTTATATTCACCATCAGGCTCAGTCTCCATAGAAATTAAATCAATCTAGTAGTATATATAAAAAATGATATTAAATTTGTAAAAAGTTATAAAATAAAAAAGTTAACTAAATAAAAATAACTCAGTAAATAAATTAACAAAACAATATAAAAATAAAATTAAACTTTACCTGGACTCTGCTTAAGAAAGAATTTTCAATTATAGGCTTCAGTGGAGCTTTGCTCGTCCTTACTGAGCGTTTTTGACAAGTTGGACAGGATCTACAAAATTCTTGAACATAGGAACGAGGAGCTCCAATATACTCTTGATTGAAATCATCCATTGTTTTTTTATAGCCATTATGAATATTATTTCTATGAATTCTTGTTAGGATTTCAAAAATATCTTCTTCGTGAACTAATTTCAAATAATTTATGAGATTACCATCATCTGGCTTACCTTTAGTAAAAAAAAGTTAAAAGTTAAAGGTACCTTGGAATGTTTTCATTGAAAAAAATTCAACAGCAAGGATGAGATATACAAGTGTAAAAATTATATACAGAAAACAAAATATTGATGAAAAAAAATTTAGGTAGTTTTATATAAATATCTTTCTTGAGAGTGACAACTACATTTTGAAGGTTAAGTTCTTCATTCGTTACCACTTTAAAATGTTAGGTTTTAATAAAAGCCTTGATTTTTGAATCAGTGATTGAAGTATCTTCAAAAAAAATAATTTTTTTTTATAC
Source organism: Nectonema munidae (assembly GCA_030549495.1). Taxonomy (NCBI): domain Eukaryota; kingdom Metazoa; phylum Nematomorpha; class Nectonematoida; family Nectonematidae; genus Nectonema; species Nectonema munidae. The sequence goes on along the minus strand of JAUIRK010000879.1, from coordinate 743,426 downwards.
CTTTCAATTGAAACAATGTGTGAATTTGATGATTGATTTTGCAAAAAATTGTTCATGTGATTTTGATGTAAAACAAAATCAGAAGTTTCTTGATTTTCACAATTGAAATTCATTACAATGTTTTAAATTGAAAAGAAATAAGAAATAATTAGAAAAAAAATATAATTTCTTAAAAAGTTTCGAAAATATGAAATATGATATGAAAATATATATATATATATAAAAGAAAACTATGAATTTAGAAGTTTTAAATATGACTAAAAGTAATTTAAATCATAAATAAATAAAAAAATTCTAAAATACGTATTATTTTTTTAAAGCTTTTCTTATTACTCAAGTATATATAAAATGGCGAAAAACCCTACTTAAAATCCTTACTTTGCGCAGGACAATGAAGTGATTCACGTAATTCAGCAACACGATAAAAGATTTCTCTTCGAATATGTCACTGTTCAAACAATTTGATTGGGCGAGGTACACCATCTTGATCATGTGACATAAAACCTTGATGGACTCTTGCGTGCTTCGTGAAGCCACGCTATAACAATGAAAGACACATTGCTCAATGTCGACCTCTTCGTTGTTTTCTTTGGACAAGGCGAAATCATTTGCACTGGCTCATTATTCTTTGGCGGCATCAACTGATAATTGGGAAAATTTGCTCTAATTGAGATCTGTATTTCTCATGAATCAATCCAATTTTTTAAGATGATCTTTTGTATGTGTTGTCAATTCATCACATAGTCATATTTTTCCCCTTGCTACTACCTTCATGAACTTATCTAGTAACAAATCTTTTGCCATTCTCACCAGTTTCTTCAGTTTAAATCTATCCATCTACACTACAGGATGAAGTTAATAGTATAGTCGCTAAGTTATTATGACCTATATATAGGAAATAGTTTTTATTATTTTTTTGTGCATTTCCTGGAATGAAAGAAACTTTATTGAAATAAAAAAATTTCAGTTATTAATTCATGGCAAAGAATATAAGTACGCACAAAATTCATACAAATTGTGTTCATAAAATATCTTGTCTTTGATCTTTGGGTGGGTGTAGAAGGCAAAGACGCTGAAAAAAAGAATGAATAATAGCCTGGATGCCCGTATTTTATACCCAGTCAGATGGCGGGAAACAATTTGATTGGTTCCTGTATGGCATTTGTCGTAGCATTCGGCTATCCCGATCCATAGTTCTTTATTGATTTGATCCAGAGCTATTGCCATCTCGTCCCATTCTTTGATTTAGATGTGGGCGAACTGTAGCTTTATGCTTATGTTGCGGGACAGCGGAGTGCTGGATGGATCGTCTTCCAGGTTATCTTCAGAGATGAAGTTCTTGGTCATAGGAACGAGAAATTGAAGGTTGTGTCGAGATTATTGCTAGCAATCCCACATTTATGGTCACCTGCCACTCCCAATATATGACGGTGACTTCAACCAGGCCTGGAGTGGGCATTTGTCCTGGGGTAGAATCTCGGGGCCACCAATACCCTGGTGATCCTAGCCGCTGCTAATTGTCCCGCACTGCTTGAATCCCCAGCCGGCCAACTGAAAGCAGCCGCATTCAGCTTAAACCTAAGAACATCGTTGAGCACAGTTAACTTGGTGTCTACGAGGCTATCAAGCATAAGTTCCATTATCCCTTTTAATAATAATCTAAAGAGTGGTCTTTTGGCTGGCGGGCCATAAGGGGAAAATCTTCCTTGGCTAGGGCCAGACGTTGGCGGGCATGCACCATGATCGAGCGCAGCGTAGTTCGGAAGGTATGATGGTGCCGTAAAAGAAGTATTTACTGGTTAAGGAGGAGTAGGAGCTTGGGAGTCCAACAGCTCGTCCATCTTGGTCATCATCTACGTTGGTAATGTGCTTAATTCAGGAGCAGGTGTCGTAGGATAGGCAAACAGAATAGGAGAAGTCACAGGAGGTGCTATAAAAGCGATTAAATTAGGCAAGTCAGGTAGTGAGGAGACAGAACTCTCTCAGCACTGGGTAATTTATCCTTATGTTGTGAAACACTGCTTTGTAAGAACAATAACCCAAAATGGGTTAACATCCATTGCCTTTTCTGTAACACCCTTAGCACACATTGATCAACATTCACTCAAAACAATTTGATTTTTTGCCTTTTTAGACAGTGGTGTTGTAGCTGATCAAATATTCAAACGAGGTCTCAATCAGTTGAAAGACCTTTGCGATTTCCTAACTTCTAAATACGAAGTAATGAACCTTTTTTGCTTCTCTTTCTTTCCTCCCTTACTCTCTTCTTGTTCATTTAGGATTCCATAAATGCATATCGTTCTCGCAATCAAATGGAAAGTTAAGGAAGAATTTTTGTTATGATTTCCGTGTTTTTGAATGCTGAAAAAAATAAATAAAATATATTTCAGATATTTTCATTTTTCCTATCCCTCAACAACCTAATTTTTGGTTTTACCTCATATTGTATATGGTGAGCATTACCTGCAGCAATGATGATGGTGATCACCTTTACAAAAAAAGTTTATTCGAAAAGAGAATTTGTTAGGAATTCTTATGACGCTGGAGAGCAAATTGGGAAAAGTGCATCAAGATCTAAGCACATTCCCTTAAACCTTTGATGACCAGTGTGACAGCGGTGTTCCAAGAAAGGAAAATCGTCTGCTTCAAATACATAAAATTCCATTGAAAAAGAAATCATATGATCAGTCTTCAAAATAATGTAGTTTACTTTTTGTGATCGAATGTGGACATTTTAGTTTATTGCTTGAGTTTTTCCTTCTTTATTTCCTCTTTATGATTTCCTCTAACTAAATTGAATACTTGCGGTTAACTGTCAAACTACGACATACAATGTGTATACATTTTTAATTTGCATTTAATTAAACTCGATAAAGTTTCATTTGACTTTTTGTACTGCAGACAAGAAATATTTTGACTATATCAAAAATGTTTTTGCTACAAAAAGTTTAAAAGAATCCAAACAATTTTCCTTGAATACTATTAAGTCTTCAAGAGGAGATGATTATACTTTTAATAATGCAATATCTGTATGTGGAGTGACATTGAAAAACACTTTAAGAATAGAAATATTTTGCATTGTTGGTTTTATTCAAAGAAATGATCATAGAGTTACAAATACAGAAGTTCTTTTTACTGAACATTCTCTTCATGAACCTATATATATATATATAGTTGTTTTTAAAAGTGCTTTTTTATGGAGAGAAGGATGACAATGTCTTTTCATTTTTTCAAACTTGATGATAATGCTGAATTACTGAGATAGTATATGTAAAAACACATTTGTCACAATGGTTACAGAGAGGGAGGGTGTTAGTGTATATGTGTGTCCCCATTGTGCAATCGAATACATTAAAAACTCTCTCGCGCATAGTTTTCTCTGTCCGTCTGCTTTTTGTATAAACTAGAAAGATCAAAAAAAGTGAACGTTTGTTGTATTTAAAGTGGGGAATACTTTTTTTTGTTCTTATAATCAAAAAATTTCACAGATATGTAATTCAAATGCTTAAAATTAAAGAAGGATCTATTTTTATAAGAAAATCTTATTGAATCCCTTTTCCAAAAGTTCGTAGGCAGACAATTATTTAGATTCGCGAGAATAATAACTTTTCTAATTTACTGGACAGGAAGCATTTTATTTCTTTACATATGCAATTCTGCGTTTTGGTAATCTTCAAACTTTTTGGCATTATTGAACAAACGTTGAAAAAGGAAACAGTTTAAACTATGAAAGATTCGGATGACCGATTTCAGGTTGACGAGAGGTGACTGTATTTACAAATTTTGCGAAAAAAGTCGTAGTCTTAAAATTTTTTTATATAGACCTTGGAAATGGTGCCATCATTATATCCAATCTCCCCCCTGTAAATTTTTTTAATGATAGAAAATCACTTAACATAATTTGCGTGATTACTCAATCCTACTTAGTTTAAGTTTTTACTTTATTTTAGAGCCAAAGTCGAAGTTCTAATCAATTCTAATTAAAATTTTATTAAAAAACTATTTTAAAATTTGTTTAAAAATAAATTTAAGAAATTACTGCCCTCTAGAAATCTTCTATTTACGGGCTTGAGTATGTTTAATTGTGTCTGAAAGTGTTAAATCAGGCATACTTAACCTTTTTTATGCTCATATACGGCTCAAAAATTGTGTCGTGTTTTCAAAGATAATATTTCCCTTGTTTACTAATTTATAGTAATAATTGGGGTAATTAAATTTATTAAAAAAGTTGAAGAAAAATATTTTAAATACCTTTATTTTTTAATTTTAACCCATTAAGTACCATAGATAGAAATCAGAGGATATCTAAAAAAGCGCAGACGATTTATATTCAAAGTCATTGAAAAAAGCAGACAAAGATGAAATTACTTATGTTCCCAAATGGGAGCATTGGGACTTAATGGGTTAAATAGTTTTTAATTCTATTGAATTGCATTAAATGAGAAGCGCATTTCAAAAACTACTATTCAATTATATTAACCTATTAAGTACCATAGAAATCAGACGATATCTAAAAAACGCAGACGATTTATATTCAAAGTCATTGAAAAAAGCAGACGAAGATGAAATTACTTGGGAGCATTGGGACTTAATGGGTTAAAATATTTATTGATCGATAAAGTCAGTTTATTTGTTTAAAAACTCAGTTTTTTGTTAAAAATATTTTTTGAAATTTCTTCCTAAATTATTCATATGGATTTGTGCTCGTTTTTTACATTTCCTTCAATCCTCTTAAGTGTCCCCCAGATAAAATAATCTGCTTTAAATTACATTAAAAAGACTCATTTAACCCACTCCCAATGCTCCCATTTGGGAACATAAGTAATTTCATCTTCGTCTGCTTTTTTCAATGACTTTGAATATAAATCGTCTGCGTTTTTTAGATATCGTCTGATTTCTATGGTACTTAATGGCTTAAAAAGATAGAGGCGGGATTAAATTCCTAAAATATTTGGAATAAAATTGGCGCAGTTTTAAATGTAGCATCCATAAACCAACTTTTGTTGTGGACGAGATGAGTAAGGTTTTTTTTCCGTTGAAAAAATTAAAACTTCATTTTGCATTTCATAATTTTCGTATAAAAGGAAGTTTTCTTTTGAGTGTGTTATTCTATATTCAATGGGAATTCAAAGTTGGGATAAACTTAATGGATTAGGAAGGGCACATGATTGAGATTTTTTTAATTTGTGATTGTTTTTTTCATCAGTGAATAGTTGTAGAAACAGCTTGGGATATTGCTTCACAAGTCTCTGATGCGATGGTGTGTAGAGTTTCTTGTGAAGAAAGAGCTTTACTTGTGATCAAGTTATGAACTCTTTTTGCTTGAACTCTAGCACAATTACCTGCATGATTATGTTCATTTAATCTTCTAAGTTGGTATTCTAAAACTTTTTGATTTATTCTTTCTCTTTACAAAGTAAAAAACCTCCGTCCGCCAACTTTTTTTAATTTTTTTTACTCATTGCAAAGTCATTGATAAAAATAGACTCAACTAACTGCTACCCAAAATGATGAAAAACGTGCAATATTTACAAGTGAACCTTTGCAAATATCAATGCACAGATGGGAGTCAGTTACTCTTCATCACTACAGTGAGACAGGATTATCTTATTTTATGTAACCAAGGAGGAAGTGCAAACATCCTTTATTCGAAGTAGATCATTGTATGTGTTAACTCAGCTAAAGAATCTTGTAAAACAAAAGAATGTGAGTTTCTTATGCATTTTTAACTCTTTATTTGAGTCATCTCATCGAAATATTTGGAAGTTTAAAAACATGCTGAAAAAGCCAAAGTTCACATTGAAATTTAACAGCTCTTATCTGGCGCTGCATCTTTTGTTTGGAAATTTGTAAAATCATTTTTTCGATAAATCAACGAATTAAAAGAACTTTAAAATTTTGGATGAATTTGGGGAAATAGACAAAAATAAACTTTTTTTTAGCTTTGACAAAAATTTCAGTTAACGATTTGGAAAAAATAACATATTTTTTTTACTTTTTTAAAAATAAATTTTATCAAAATGAAATTAAAAATACAAAAAATATTGTCGATGAATTTACCTGTCACGAAAATATCTTACACTAGATCCTCCTACATGGTGGAAAAAAACGCCTTTTGATTTTTAACACTTCATGTTGCTCAGAACGTTTTATGCAATGTTGCCGCCATACGTGCTATAAGCAATCGTTACACCAGTCCTGATATTTCATTTTTAATGGTGCAATCAAAAAATGATGTTAAAAAATAAAAATCATTTTTTCAATTATGCATCCAATACAAAAGACAATAATTTAATTTTTTTAACTCTGGTACAAAATGGTTCTGGGACAATTCGGCCTCTGGACCAATTGGCCTCAAGGTAATATCAATGTCAATATATTCAGGAGCTGAATTGAACTGCTTCCCAAAGTAACAAAGTGTGGGCGAGCGAGTATGGACACACATTCGTGACAGGATATTTGGCCGAAGCGGCATTTAGCCTAATGTACATTTACCGAAAATGTACATATAATTTGAGCAATTTTGTAGACGTTGCTTTACTTCCAGTAAGTTTTCAAACTTCTGCTCTATACGTTTTATTTTTTTATTAGACAAATGCTGAATACCGACAAATGCTTTAGACATTTTCTTAGTTGATAAAAACGGCTAACTTTTCATTTTACAATAGAGTTGTATCGATCAGTAACGAATAATGGAAAATTTGTCTTTATTAGCAAATTCAGTCATGGCAAAAATTTTAGGCACTTTTGAATTTTTTTATAATTAAAAAAACACTGACTTTGAGGTCCTACACTCAAAGAAAGCTGTTGCAGTGGTTGACTTTTTGCTTAAATCAACTTGCATGCACCTTTTTTGACTTGAATCTATTTCAATCCTTAATCATGATTTTTCAATAACTTTTTTTATTACTAGTTATTAAAAGAGGAATAAAATTGATGCGAATTGTCCATGCACTTTCAGTGAGATGTTATTATTTTACAGAAACCTCACTTCAACAATTCTCCATTCATGAATGTCACCGGATATTTAGAAGAATGAGATTTTAGAGGATTTATCCCTCATTCCGAATGTTTTGAAGTTTATGATTCAACATAAAAAAATTACATATTACCGCAATGAGTCCATTTGGACCCGAGCTTTTTTTATTGATAAACTTTTTTACCGCCAAATAAAATTTTAAAAACAAAATTACCAAGAAACATGATATAAAACGAAGGATTCAATTCAAAAAGGGGAGGCCTTTATAAAATAAGTCTTTGTTGAAAAGTATCCCTTGACAAAAAATAATTCGCTTCCAGCTAGCTATTCATAAGAGGTAACAGAGAGAGAGTGTGTGATGATGAAACTGATAAATATACAATCATCATCGTAATTACAATTCCTTTATCCATCATATGTTTATTAGACGTCTGTTACAGTGAGTTGTTGATGATAACGTCCACGCTGATGATGTAGGACCACTCTCCCTTCCTTATGTCCACATTTCATCAGTGGAATATGGAATATCAACTTCATCATCATAAAGTGCAATTACTTAGAGATTATTATGCTGAATGCTGAATCTCACAGATCAAATATCACACGTTCTTCCTTTCTCCTCCATTCCTCTAGCTCAGCATGATTTCTCCATTCGTGATCTTCCTATCGCAAGCCTTGTTGTTCATCTTTTTGCTGCGTGATCATCAGGATGCGAAGTGTTTGTGCTTCGTTACGAAGTGCAGTCGCAATTCGGACTTCTTAGACTGTCGGCAAAGACGCCTCAAACTCTTTCCAAGGTTGATTTCCAGGAAGACTGTTGTTGCGTAACATTTTGTTAACCATTTTATCCTGTTTTTCTCGGATCGGTATCGAATTTTTTTTAATGTTCACGGATTTATCAGCCAAATCGAGGAAAATCTGGTCACAAGCCAAACTATCCTTTTAATAAAAATTTTTTAAACAAAATTAGTAAAAAAATGATATAAAATGAAGGATTCAACTCATAAAGGAAAAAAAAAAATTTTTTTAAATCGTATAAAAAAATATAAAATTAAAAAAATTTAAAATTGTTGCTGGTTTATACTTAGTAGCAGTGTTTCTCAATCGGGGAGGAATTTAACATATCCTTACACACCGATAGACTACCGATCAGAAAAGAACACTATCGACATTTTTATTTATGTATGAAAATCAAGCAGTATTTTTTTTATTTGTTATTAAATGTGCATAAGCCTGGTGGTACATACCTGTCAACCTAAAATTTTTGAAACCTGGAAATTCTTGATTTTTTTGAATAAAACAGGGAGAACTGAATTAATCTACATAATTCTATATAATCAAAAGCATTTTGTTAAATGTAATTGACAATTTATAACACTGCAAAATCCAGATTTACTAATTAACACAATAAAGTGCTTAGTTAATTAAAGAAAAACGAAGATATGCAACAAATGAATATTTTTTTGCATCGTTGTATGTTTTGGTTGCTTTCTTATTGGCGGATCCAGTAATTCGTCATCCGGTCTCTAGGTATAACAAATATTTTTGCTTTGGTGGTTATATGTCTTCATGGCTAAATTGCTTTAATAAATATAAATAATAATTTTTCGTATTTAAAAATTATATGTAATCAAACAAATTTTTATAATTTCAAAATATATTATTTAAATTTTTCATAGATATAACTTCATTTTGAAGAAATATGAAGATTTTCGCAATTTTTGTATTAGGATTATTTTGAATGTAAACCTCGATAAAAAATTGTTTTGAATGCCCATTAAGGCGCGTGATTTTGGAAAGAGTAAATGGAAGGGTGATTGTATTTTGACAAATGATCAAGGACAGTCTACAGGGTAAAAGGGTTGAGAACCACAGCACTCGAGCTATAAAGCGTAAAAGAAATTTAATTAAATTTTTTTTTTAGCATTTAACAATTAAGATTAATCAATTTAGCAAATTAAGATTTGATGTAAAAAAATATACGAAAATCTCTTACTTCTTACTCTTCTTTTCAATTTCCATATTTCTACTTTATAGCAAACTTTTTTTTTGACATTCCAACTTTTTCAAAGAAAAGTTTATATGAAATATTTTAATTTTGTTTTAGCATAAAACTAATTAACCTAAACTTTTTTGACTGCCACGCAAACCCCTTTTAAAATTAGGCGAATGCTTTAAAAATATGTTCATTTTATATTTTTACCAGTTGCCTTATTGATTTTAAAGTTTTCAAAAGTAGATAAATCCTCTTTCAGAAAGAGCAAATGCTTTGCATTCTTTGAAGTATAGATAGAGAGAGATCACGGATACGAAAGAAAGCGAATCTGTAATACACTATCTTTTTTGAAACATTTACATCCTGTAGTTAAGTAACTTTGCTATTTGAGTTATGAGAAGAAGAAGGAGAGTAATGGATGTCCATTTGAATGGCGGAAAAAGAAAAATGCTTTAACTAGGAAATATTTGCCTTTTTCCACCTTCATATGTTGAAAGTGAGAGACTTTTGGACAGGAGTTTACTCTCCTAGAATAAACAAATTAGAAAAAATCACAGGAGAAGAGTTCCTTTTTTTGCATTACAATTTAGTATGTAATTTTCCAAATTACATTTCTAAAAATAAATAATGAGACACTTTTGTTATGCTGTTTGAAAAGGTATTAATACAGAATAATTTAAAAACTGTTGTAGGGACAATTCCGCCTCAATACTATTTTAATATCAAAGTATCTTGAGGATAAATCCGCGTGCTTCCAAAAATTAATGCTGTTACAGGATGTATTCAAGCTATAAAATACAAAACAAAATGATATGAGAAGGATGTATAAGACATGGCGCACATCTTCAAAATTTGTGGGTCTATTTTTTTTTATAATTTTCAAAATTTATTATAAAAGAGTTTTTGTCCAATGTACACACGCCAGTATTATTGACCGATGTAAACTCCAAACCCCATCATAACTTTATTGATTTTATCAAATCGAATTATCTTATTTGTAAAATGTGATGCCATCACTCCTAGTTCAACAAGAGAACCAAACCATTGATACATATGATAAAGTCAAAGCAAAAACAAACTGATATAATTCTTAATGTCTGCAATTATTTGTACACTCATCTATTAGGATTGAGTTCATTCCCGATTCTTCCATTTCGTCTCTAATCACCTGAATGACGCTTTGGATCAGGAAAAATTCATGGCATGATCGTGAATACGAATACTTTGGAGATTTATAGCTTTTTCATGAACTGATCCTGCATTTCTCTGAAAGTAGGATTTATAGCTACCATTTGCGAGATGAATTCATCAAATTACCACATTTCGATGAATCAGCAGTTTTATTGTGGCAGCGTTGAAACCGATGGCCATCAATGCCTTTTCAGATTTGTATGTTCTGGTACTGAAACAACTGAATGCGTAACAAAAAGTCTTATCGAGAGATATGCTATACTCTAACGAAGTAAAGGTTTTATACCATGACTATTCTCTTTTGTAAATCTTTGAAAAATAGAATTCTTGGTTGAGTTGATTCACTGTTTGGTGTTAGAAAGTCAAATTATGTCTGTCTTCTGAAGGCCATATGAAAAAACTTGTATTAGAAGACTCATTGTTAATACGGTCAAACCTTGTTTATCCGACACTCGATTATTTGACAAGCCCTCTATCCTATACAATATTGACTTTAACGAATTTTCCCAATGTTTTTCTCCCTCGTTGTATCGTATATTGTCTGTGTTGATTGCGGTTATTACTTATTGCTATATTAAAAAATGTTTGTGTATCAGAGAATAAGACAAAAAGGTTTGAATATACACTGAAACAAATTAAAACAGTGACCGTGAAAATTATACATGAAAACAAATTAGAAACTTATATATTCATTTTTTTTTCATTTTTTTTATAATTTTGACAGCGACCATTATGATCACGAAGAGCTCATCTGTATGTCCAAGAAGCCTCACAGCCAACAGAAGCTGAATTCCATTAAAAAGCAGATTATTTGTCGGTACTAATTTGCTAGAAACTCAATTAGAGGCTGAAAGGAGAAAGTGACAGATTTATCAAACGAGGTGATACTATTGTTGAGAGGCAAACTGGTTCTTCCAATCATTTGAGGACAAGCAATACGATGCAAGCGTGAACAAGTGATTAATTAGCTTGAAAACTCCCGAAACCCATGCTGGAAACACACCTACTTATTCAGCAACAGCTAGGCCTTGACTTTTCAGCACCCAAAAGCGATACTCAGTCATATGCTCGTCACTACAACAGCTAATCCTTGCTCACAGATTTACTGTAGACACCAACTTTCCCTCAAAAATCTCTTATCACCCTCTATCTTGTGAAAATATACCAACCAGTGCCCTAACATATGGACAGAGGTGACATATGGCCGAAGACAAGGCTTTCAAATGGTAGCTATGCATAAAATACGCTTCTATTGTTAGAAATGAGAGAAAACTCTTAAAATTTGTTATCGCATCTGATTGAGATGAATCTTGATGGTGTCACTAAAAACTTTTTTCATAGTAAAATGTAATGCTATCATTGATTTTGTAAGATTATTCTTTAAAAATGGAATTTAAACTGAACAAAGCAATTACCGTACACAGAAACTTTTGCCCTTGGGCGCCGTATAGGCTTGCGAGGGTCTTAAACAGGCTTAGGGAGTCGGAGGAATAATCTCCGAATATGATTACAATTCATACTCGTAAATTTTGTTAAATACGGACTCTCCCGACTTATAGAGTATAGGTGAAAAGCATACTATACTTTACACTTTGGCGTCACTCATTTTGTTGGAGTCAGCTTAAACGTTTTATTGTATACAAAAATTAACACCCTTTTTGTAGGCATCATAAAGAAAAATATTTGTGAATAAACTGGATACAGCATCTTTGTCTTTTCGCATTTAAATTTTACCACATTCTACATATGTTTTAGGAGTACATCTTATTTTCCAAGATTAAACAGGGGTTCATAAGCTTGATTCAGGCATGGACGGACCCCTTTAAAAAGTTGATGAAGGCTATGCAGCCCTTACAAGGAAATTGAATTATTTGATCTCAAATGACGTCAGATACGGGTAGCAAAGCAAATTTTACGTAAATTCAAGGAGAAAAGACAATAATCCCCTGCTTGTTATTTATTCAAACTTTAAAAGTTCGCTTTTTGTTTCAGGTATTTCTACACGTACAAATCGGATGAATATTTTCACATCCTCCCTCCCTTAGGACTCGTTTTTTTTACAAAATGAAAAACTGTTCACGGACCCCCTGAGAAGCGATTCAAGCCTGTTACAAAACCTGGAAAAACGAAGCACTTGTTTTATAAAATGCGTTATATATTTCCATTTTAATCCCAAGAAATGTTTCTTCGGGCATTAGAACCCTGATTAGGGTTGTCAATGTCTCTTGATTTTCCTCTTGAAAACCTTGACATTACTTCTACCTCGTTGTACAAATAAAAATTTGTATTATTTTATTTTCTAGAGATCTCAGCTTCAACAATATCAGATTTTTGAATCAATTACAAAGCTTGAAATCGAAATCTACGAAACTCAAAACTTTGTATGCCTTACTTTCTTTCTTCATCCTAGATGATAATCTATATTATTCAGCTTATCAAAAGTATGAACAATATTTCCAATAAATGGATGAGGTGGGGATGAGTCAAAATCTCAGAAAATTCAAAAAAGTTCATAGAAATAGTAAAAAGTCTTTGTTCAAAATTTCTTTAAATACATCCTCGCAATTTTGAATGAAGCCTTTTTACTATTTCTATTGACTTTTTTAATATTTCCAATTTTTAAATGTAAGAAATATAATAGGGTCTTGATCCAGATGGTCTCGGTTTGATCCAGAATCGTGACTATCCTTACCATATGTGTATCAAGGGAAGTTTATTCTTACCTGGGATGCGATATCGACCACTTAAAAAATGAATTGCTTGATGGGTGCTAAAAAGCAACAATTTGGAAACTTAGAAACAAGTTATACTTGATAATGAATCAATGTCAGTATTTCTGTAAATCTTGAAATTTTCCGCAATTTATTATTTTTTGTTTTTTTTTATTTCTCCATCTTTCTCCCCCCCCTCCCCCTTTCCCTTTTTTTTGGGGGGGGGGGATTTTTTAACCCTTTTTGTTTGTCCCCCCAAACCCACCCCCCCCCCCCCCCTCCTCAGAGAAAAAGGGGGGTCCTTTGCTGTTGGCAAACATTAAAAATTTTTTTTTTGATTTAAAAGGTTTTAATACCCCCCCCCATGAAAAACTATTGTTTTACAATATTTCTCATTAAATTAAGAGTAGCATAATGTATCACTACTAGTCATCGACTCACTAAATAAACAATGTCCACTTTAACTTGTATGAAAATTCGTTCAAAAAGAAAATCACACTAGAGTTGACTACCTCCAATCCGAAAATCACCAATTCTGACCTTCGTTAATCTTCGCACTATTGATTATCCCGGAAATTTTTAATTTAGTGCAATTATTGAAGGATTGTTTCAATTAACACCCGAGCTTCTTGAAGCTTTGGAAAATAAAAGTTTCATAAATGAAGAAGAACTTATGAGCCTTGCAAGAAAAAGTAATTAGAGAAAGGCAAAAGCACCTAAAACAATAAGTTTGAAATAATTAAATCAGTACACCTGAAAATTAACTTACAAATTCTAATGTGCAATCATTTTTTGTTGTTCTTTCTGACATTTGGTATTAAATTTTTGTTCGCGTCAAGTTTATACTGAAGGAAATCGAGTAAGCAAAGTGTGATTTTTTAATTAAAATAAGAAGCATCACTAAACTAAAAAAAATCACTGATTCGGAAGGACCGAATTAGTGCGATGGTCTATATATATGTGTGTGGTATTATATATAGTATTATATTTCAAAAAGCAATGCCTAAAAGGGTTAAATTTTTGTCCAAATTCATATTTTCACAAACTGAGGACATGGAAAATTTTCTGACATCAAGCCATCTAAAAATTGAAAACAAAATTATAAATTATATTTTTAAAAAAATTATTTATTTTTTTCCATTTTAATATATAAATAATATTTTGCAGAGCGTATAGCTGGTTTCTTCTGCGGTATCGAACAGACAAACCACTAAGGGGAAGGGAGAAAGCTCCTGTATTTGTATACATAGGCCGCGTTAATAATTGCGCGCCCAATTTGAGCTACTCTACTAGAGTAAAATGAATTTGAGTCAAAATGCCCGAAAACCAAAACACCCGATACAAGAACGTGTGAAACTTGAATCTACAAAAAATATTTAAAAATTTAAGATTTTTTCTTGTATCTACGTTTTTTTCCAATTATTATCTTATATATTTTTCTAAGAATGTGTTAAATTTAACACTTTGCTCTTTCATATGCATAAAAAACAGATACAAGATTCCTAATATATCAATCTTATTGAATCGAACTACTTCTGAAATTTTGAACCAAAATCAGAAATCATTTATATTCATGTTTTCTTGTTCAAATCAGTCACATCTTTTCTGGCTTCAAACTGATTAAATCCATTTAAATTGGTAGTTTAATTGTTTTTCAAACCAAAGAAATCATGTATTTTTGTGTGATCACTTTTATCTTTCACGTCAAATTGATCACTATCTTTTCGTGTCAAATTGACCGTTTTGAAAACTGTCCAAATAGAATTAACTTCAAAAATATTAACGCCCGAATTATTATTTTCGGACGTTTTGGTTTTGGGCGTTTTGACCGGGCACCGAGTAAAATGTCATGCAGTTAACTAGGAAATAAAATAAAAAAATTGCTTTAAATGTGATAATTTATATTTCTAATAGAAAGAAAGTCACTTACAGGCAAAAGTCCTTATTGAGCACAAGTTTTTTTAAAAAAAAAAAGAATATTTTGCACATACATATTTGCAAAATGTTTAACGCTGGCCTTCTTTGTATGTATATTAAAAACTCTGTTTAGTTATATTTTACTTAACCCATGAATTTTGAAATTAACATATGTTGCATATAAAAACCAAGAAATTATTTCTCTACACATGAAAAAATAATATATCTATGCTTTTTATTTAGATTTCTGAACAACAACAACTTAGTTGCAATAAAAGACAAAGCCTTGTTCACTTTTATTTCCTTGGAAAACCTGTGAGTAAACTTTTATATTTTTGCCAATTCATGATGGGATCCAGAAGGGACACCCTGACCTACTCTTTGGTAAGCTGCTATTTATTTTCATTTTACAAGCAAGCCAAAATTTTAATACTCTTAAAATGTAATCGTTTAAAATTTTAATACTTTGCTTCTTTTTTGAGAAAGTTAGATTTTATGGGAGGGACGTGAGTAAGGTTGGTTTGATACTGGGTTTCGATAACTCAAGGTCTTGGGTTCGATCCCGCATCAAGCCTACTTTCCTCATGGTTCGATACAAGCGGGGCAATTGTGTCTTTTCAATGAAAAAACCCAACGGATATTGTAAATTGAAAATATAAATCTAAAAAAATTATTCTATATATTATAAAATGATTATATTTAAATATTTTTAGTTTGTCCAAAAATTATTAAAATCATTTTTGGAGAAAATTATAAATAAATTTCATTTTTAAGAGGCATGCTATTTACAATTTTGTGAAAACTACGTATTTTTTAACAGTAGCAAGTCTGAAATATTTCTCACAGAAACGGGAATTCCTCAAGGCTCCTCCATATTAGGACCTTTATTTTTCTTAAAACACATCAATGACGATATAGTAAAATGTATTGAAAATTAAGAAGCTGAGATCACCATGTATTCTGAAGATAAAATTCTAATCTTCAACACAAAGATTATGAGCATGTAAACAGCATCCTAAAATCCGTAGAAAAATGGTGTGATGCAAATAAACGGTCTCTTAATTTTATATGTTCTTTTCGAAAAGGCCAAAACCTTATCTTTACAACCAGTTGATATCTAAGTTTAAAGTTTTTTTTTATTTAATCTCATATTTTTGCAGAAAAAAAACATAAAAGTTAAATTTAAAACCAAAAAAAAAACAAAAAAAATATCTGCATTCTTGAAAAAACTAAATAAAATTTGAATAAAAAAGCTTTTCCAACTGGTTAACATGGGTTGTGCACTAACTAATAGTTTCTGTCTGAGCCATAGTTATGAAGTTATCTTAGCAAATGATGATGATGCCAATACTAGAGATTGAGAGAATTCAAACAAACGCTAAAATTTTTTAAAAAATGAGGACAGATAGATTTTCAAAGTTATTTATTATACACAACGTTTTTACGTGATTAAGATAATCAAAAAATGATCCAAGCAAGTTTAACTTTGAATAATATAAAAATAAAAAATAAATATTTAAAAAAATGTAAATTTTAAATCATAGTCATAGCATATAAAAATGGTAAAAATTAACTGTCGACAAATTTACACTCGAACAATCACTATGATTATTGTTAGTTAATTAATTAACTAGTTAAGGTGCATTAACAGGTCCACACTTAAGTAGACATGTTAATTTATTGTACGCCACCGTCTAGTGTGACTCTGATCTAAAACTTAAACTCGGTGCTAGGTGGACTAAATTAGGATTATAGGACAAATATTGATAAAACTTTTTGTACAAAGGATACGATAAAGATAATTCGATAATAATCTTTGAGAAATTTTACAGCATTTATTGGAATTCGAGTCAAAACGTCCGAAAACCAAAACGCCCGATATCAAAACACCCGATACAAGAACGTCTGAAACTTGAATCTACAAAAAAAATTTAAGATTTTTTCTTGTTTCTACGCTTTTTTCCAATTATTATCTTATATATTTTTCTAAGAATGTGTTAAATTTAACACTTTGTTGTTTCACATGCATAAAAAACAGATACAAGATTCCTAATTTATCAATCTTATTGAATCGAACTACTTCTGAAAATTTTGAACCAAAATCAGAAATTATTTATATTCTTGTTTTCCTGTTTAAATCAGTCACGTCTTTTCTGCTTTCAAACTGATTTTCCGTTTAAATTGGTAGTTTAATTGTTTTTCAAACCAAAGAAATAATGTATTTTTGTATGATCTCTTTTATCTTTCAAGTCAAATTGATCACTATCATTTCGTGTCAAATTGACCGTTTTGAAAACTTCAAAAAATAGTAACGCGCCAATTATTATTTTCGGGCTTTTTGGTATTGGGCGTTTTGACCCGGCACCCTTTATTGTGAGGACAGTAAATAGTTACGTCAAATTTGTGAGAAATCATGGATCAATTCATTGGATTACAATAGTTACAAAGCGTGCCTTTGATTATATGTTTTTTTAGTCATCTACAAAAGAATTATCTTTCCCAAATTCGTCAGTTTTCTTTCTCTGGTTTGACGAAGTTGAAAAATTTGTATGCTTTTTTATTATTCTTAATTTTTTTAATTAAAAAATCGATTCAAAATTTAAATGTAACTCTTTTTTTCTTTTATACTTTTTTTTATAAAAAGTTTTTTTTATTGTCAGGAACTTAAGCAGCAATAGAATTAAAGCCATTCATTCTGATGCATTCACTACTTTACTTCTCCTTCAAAAATTGTAATTTCAATTATTCAATCTCGTTTGTATTTTATAAACTTAATAAAAATCCGATAAGTTAGCTACCCGCTAAAGCGCAAACCACAGTGAACATTTAAAATAAAATCCCGACATTATCAATTACAAATTATAGAAATAAGATCAATTCATCGTAGAAGTGTCTGGAGAAACAATCATCAGAGAACATGCAAAAACTTTTCATGAAGAATTAAAGTTGCAGCACACGTGTGAGGGAGAGTATACTGAAGCTTGTATATAACGTTTTAACTCCAGGCTTTCGGTAAATTCGTCCAAACCTCCAACTGGTAACAGACCAGGTGTAAAATTTGTTCTGAATTGATCAAACCTGTTTAAGGAGAAAATTAAAGTCCTCATCAAATTTACAATATAGTTCTCAACCTCTTTACTCGCAAGGAGCGCTTTGATAATAATTTGTTTTTTTGATATGCAAAAATTTAATTGATTTTTTTATGCATTTACTCTTTGCAAAAAGTCTGAATTCACGATAAAAATTTTAAATGTTTATTACTTGACAATTTTCAATACAGCTGCATCAATCATTCCTTTGGATAAAATCAATAAAAAGAAGCATGCTCCAATATATATTCACCTTTATTTCAGCATAAAGTTTTTTTGAATTCCTTTCTTCAATGTTCCACTAATATCATGTTTTTTTCTTTTAGAGATTTGAGTAACAATCAATTGAGGGTGATATCTTCCAAAAATTTTATAAAGAATTTTAACATCTTTTATATGTAAGAGAATTTGTCACCTTCAACCCATACTTTTCTTTTTCGTGGACTGAAAATTTTTTTGTTTCCTAATTAACCCTATGAAGACGCAAAAATGTAGTCATAGGCAAAAATTAACGCCCATTTTTGACGGCTGTTGAATGCATAGTTAGAATATTGTTAGTGTTAGTATAGTTCGAATATTTTTAGAGTTAGTTTTAGTGTAGTTAGAATATTCTAAGTTTAAGAGTTAGTGTTAGCATAGTTAGAATATACCTTTAGTGTTAGCATAGTTACTATATTTTTAGTGTTAGTATAGTTAGAATATTGTTAGAGTTAGTTTTAGTGTAGTTAGAATATTCTAAGTTTTAGAGTTAGTGATAGCATAGTTAGAATATACCGTTAGTGTTAGCATAGTTAGTATATTTTTAGTGTTAGTATAGTTAGAATATTTTTAGAGTTAGTTTTAGTGTAGTTAGAATATTGTTAGTCTTAGAATTGGGGTTAGTATAGTTAGAATATTGTTTTAACGTTTGTGTTAGCATAGTTAGTGTTTATTAAGTTATGTTAGAATAGTGTTAGTATAGTTAGAATATTGTTAGTGTTAGAGTTAGATTTAGCATAGTTAGAATATTGTTAGTTTTAGAATTGGGGTTAGTATAGTTAGAATATTGTTTTAACGTTTGTGTTAGCATAGTTAGTGTTTATTAAGTTATGTTAGAATAGTGTTAGTATAGTTAGAATATTGTTAGATTTAGCATAGTTAGAATATTGTTAGTTTTAGAGTTAGGTTTACCATAGTTAGAATATTGTTAGTCTTAGAGTCGATGTTAGTATAGTATAGCATATTTTCAAATCCAACCATAAAATGGAATATTGTGTGACAGTTTTTTGTGGGTCAGTAATTAGTTAGACACTTATAACCTACAAAAATATAGCAAATTAGTCCTGAGTGAGCAAGAGTGATTGATTACATAGATGCTTAATACTCGATGAACGAAGGTCCAAATACAGTTATAAGCGTGAAACTTGTGCTCTGTAGAGGAATACATTTCATTGGTGGCACGTAAGGATATACAAAATTGTGTTATAAATAGCGTAAAATAACATACGCATCTTTACCGTGTCAGGACATTTGGCCGAAAGATCAATTGTCTGTTCTGTTCTGTTCTGTTCGGTCAATTGTCTGTTTGGTGAAATGTCCGTTCAGCCAAATGTACGTCGACTAAATGTCTGTAGGACAATTGTCTTTCCGCCAAATGTCCGGGTACCGTGAAAAATGTCTGCTAAAATTGCATATTTCCTAGCTTTGTGTTCAAACGTATTATGGCTTCTCGTATTTATTCGTATTGTTCTATCAAAAGTTCAGTGAAATCGATCATAAAACTTTCAGTGTAGCTTGCCAGAGTTTAAGTCGGTATTTTCAGCCTTTGAAATTTCCTTTAAAGAGTGCTTCCTTTTGTCGATCCAAGTTTAATCAAGTATAACAATTGATGCAATTGGCTGAAAAATTTACATTATATTTTGGATATATATCTACATATTCACGACTAAAAATTTGAGAAAGCTAAGCATTTCCAGCTTCCTAGCACTTGATTTGTCAATCTTCATTTGTCCACTCTTTATATCTATAGTCAAGATACTAATTTGTAGTATTTTTAAGTTAGTTTTGTGGCATTAGATAACGGTAAGCGTAATGTCTAGTGCAGAGTTCCAGAAATTTAGGCAAAAAATTTCAAAGAGGCTGCTCACATTTACGAACTCTTAAACCTTGCTCTCGTAGTGAAGTCGGAAGCAAAGAGTTGTCGTTAAGCTTTTAAGTACTTGGAGTTGGAGTCTGCTTCTGGTGCATGTTAAGAAAGTTTTAGAGAGTCTACGAAAGAGAAAAGTATTTTGTTTCTAGCACTTATTCAATTAATTCACTAAAGAGATTTGAGATTGAATCCAATAAATTGTACTTGCGCTCTGCTTCGATTGCTCAACGATTTGAGGAAACTGAACAAAAATCTCTTTCTTTTCCTGGAGTGTTGGATTCGACGCCAAAAAATGACATCTTCGCAGTGGAGTCCTTTCTTGAAAAAAAGATGTGGATCAAGTGATTATTTTTATACTGTATCTTTTTTTATATCTGTGGCGGATATTAAAAATAAGTTATATCTGTACCTGTCCAAATTATTAGAGGTGAGGTAAAGTCCTACCATTTCTTCCGCGAAATAGAATACATCTTTATTGTTTAAAAATTGCTATCAAATCAGATTGATGAATTTTTATTCTGTCATTAAAAACTTTTGTCAGAGTAAAACACGAAATATGTTATGGCTAATCTTAAAATCTGAAACTCATCATCAATTTACTCAATTTTTTCTGTAAAAATTCTTTGATGCATCATTAAAAATTAAAAAATCAGATCTGCACAGGCTTTCAACATAAGCTTTTGAGAGCTCTTCTTTAAATATATTAAATTGACAAGAGTGATAAAAGTATTTATTTTAAAAGCACATATGTTTGAGGGATAAATGGAATTGTGCGAAGGCTACTTGAAAGCGCCAACAACTTTTAACATAAAATGGGTGTTTGGAAATAAGCGCATTTTCACACTTAAAATGAGCTAATTTGAATTAAAAAAATTCCATTTTAAACTTTAGTGAACATTTAACTCCACTGTTACTAAAATAAAGAATGATTTTCATTTTGGAGCAGATATGGACAAACTTTTTCTTGAAAATAAACACCTTGAGTGGCCGATGGTAAAATAAAATGGACAATACTCAAAATATCAAAGACACAATTTTTAAAGAAATATTAACAATATATTTTTTGTTAATATTTAGAAAAAATTTTAAGTTAAAGTTCATTTAAAATTTATTGATTCAGTCTTTTTAGCATATAAAATAAAATGACTTATTTTTCTTGATCAAAATCTTAATTTTTAAAGTAAATTCATTTAAGCATCTGTAAGAAAATGGAATATTTTGTTAATTATAAAACTTTTTTTAAAAATAATTACCAAATCCACTTTTACTATTTTCTCTTGAAACAATAAATATATCAATCAAAAATAATTTCATTCTTCAAAATTTAAAATACGAACTCAACTAAAAAAATTAATTAATAAAATAGTAGGCTATTTTGTTGAAAATAGTTTGAACGGTATTGGGATCAGGTAGTTTGAATATCTAAAATTTTCTAGTCTATCCAAAATTTTTGCATCATGATAATGGTAAACTCGCGGGCCGTAGTCGCCCCCCCCCCCACCCTGCCTCTGCTCTATTGTAATTCAGTCGTAAGTTGTGAGTTACAAAAGTAAGACGTTTGAATATCTTTCTTTAAAGATTTATTCTACACAGTCCAAGGGATGATGATTTTGACTTAATTTTTTCATTTTGGAATAGATAAGCCTAGATTTTTACAAAAACCAGAAAACGCTTCCGCGAGCATACATGGAAATGCTTCGTTTACTTGTTCAGCAACTTCCAACGCCCATGTTTTTTGGAGTAGAAATGGTATGTCTGCTAAAATTTAATTAACTTTAACATTTTGGAAGAGGAATATAATTAGCCATATTTGATGATTCTTAGTGTATCCAAGTAAATATTTGTCCTTCGTGTACATATAATACTATTTTTAGTTACGTCTCACCCTTTTCCAGTTCAATCACACCCTTTTGCAATTCCGTCTCACTCTTACATATTTACATTTACAACATCTTTCCTACTTTTTATTTATTTGTTATTAAGAAGAAGAAGAAGAAGAAGAGGAGGAAGAAGAAAAATAAGAAGTTTATTATTATCATGATAAGCATAGAAAAACAAAATTAAATGAGTATTCAGACATTATACGTTTTGGAATAATAAAAAATGGGATGCATCAGTTTCCTCCAACTTGATGTTCAAAAGGCCATATGACCGCTAAAATGATGAATCAAGTGAGACACTGATTTGAATTTCAGAAACAAAAATATTAAAATATATAACAATTAAAAAAAATACAAAAAAATGATATGAAGTTTTCAATTATATTTTTTTATCAGAATTGAAAAAGGAGCATTCAAGATATCAAAACTATGCCTCAAAGAATCTTTAAACTTTCTGTAAAAAAAGCATAAAAGAACAGGGAGATCAATATTATAATTTGTAGATTATGGCTCGAATTGATTTACATTAATTTAATTTGACATGTGTCCATCAACAACCAGGGACTAACAATTGAGATTTCTTTTTTAGTTTTTTCTGTAAGCTCCAATAAAAATTGTTCAAATTTTGTAGAGTTGCATGTTCCATCATCAATAATTTTATATTGAAGAATCTTTTCCTTATTCATAGCAGCAATAAGTATAACTTTTTTTCCTAAAAAATACAATATTAACTTGACTATTTTTTAATCTAAAATGTAAAAATATACCTCTTAAATTTAGCACAATTACATTACATCTTTTTCCAATTTTGGATCTTCGAATGGAGGACTAAAATCAGTTTCATCAATGCATATAATGTTTTTTCCTTCTTGCGGACAATAATTTACAAAGTTTTCGCAAATCTCTTTTCGTTTTTTATTGATTGAACAATATTGAACTCTATCAAGTTTAGGATTAACTTTTTTCTTTTAATATAGTATTAACAGTGGAAATTGATAGAGATACATTTTCTTGCTTTTTACTGATTCAGTCATATCTTGATATGTTATCTGTGGATTGTTTGAAATTAGCTGTTCAATAAATTCTTCATGATTAGATAAAACTTTTTTATACGCTTTTCCTCCACAATTACCCACTTCCAAAAAAACTTTGTCTTTATAGGATTGAAGAATGCTTTTTGCAGAATTTGAAAGAATTAGGATTGAAGCTGCTTATTTAATAGAATTTCCATCTTCTTATTAGATCTTGTTGTTTCATTAAATTAATAGTTTGTGGTTTTTGACTTTACAAAAAATAATGTGATTATTACAGTCTACTTTAATTATGATCTTTAGAAACAAAATCTTTAACAGATATGCCCATTGAGGTGAAATAATTATAACAAATATTGTAAAAACTGGACATTTTATTCCTGATTTTGCTGACTAGTTTCGGAGTATAAACTCCTTTTTCAAAGCAAATATATAAATGATAAAATAGTGAGAAAAAAAATTACTATTGGCATTCAATATTCCAATTCGTATTATTGGCATTTCAATAAGATTTTTTTTATCATTTATATATTATTTGCTTTGAAAAAGGAGTTTATACTCCTAAACTAGTCAGCAAAATCAGCAATAAAGTGATTTCTATATTTGTTATAATTAATTATGATCGTTTACTTTAAAATTTTAACAACGAATCAGAAGAAATGAATAAAAAAGTAGGAAAATTATTGTAAATATTAAAAAAAAATTTTTTAATAAATAAGGGTGAGATGGAATCGCAAAAGGGTGTAACGGAATTGCAAATGGGTGGGATGGAACTAAAAATGGTATATATAAATTTAGAAAAGCTGGAGAGATAGGACATGGGAGACAATTCTTCCTTTCTTTATTATGTACTATTTATTTTATATTTTTATAATATAAATTTTGTTTATAATAATGATAAATAAAAATTGTTAAGAGTTTGCCTTCATTCCATCCAATAGTAAGAAAGTGGAATGTGAAACAATTTTTATGTACCAGTTTCATTAACTAAACAATTTTTATGCAGGCCTCAAATTGAGATGCATTGATTGACATTTCAATCATTAGTTTGATTCGTTTGTAGGACATAATATTGGTAGTGAGGTCAATATTTTTCATCATTTGTGTCCAGTGCTGATGAAATTATTCACGAATTGTGTGATCCATAGCCCGTACATCCTACAATCATGTTACTGATGAGTGCTGAAGGGGTTTTATGAACAAGTAAAGACTAGGAGTGGGCAAACCCGCACCGAGGGCCTAATTGGTCCCATCAGATATAGCGCCTGCAAACTACTGATATACCCGAATGGAAAAAATCGGGAAAATGTTCTTTGAACACGATCGCATGTAGGCAAATTTATAACTAGAAAACATCTCTAATTTTGTAACGGAAGTGAACCTTTATGATTGGTTTACTTTAGGTGTTATAGACAAGATTTGCAAAGATTCAAGAGTTAGTATTTGTGTTCCTGCAGTGGATCTTGATTTTTGATATTTTTCTAACCCTCACTCATTACACTAAAGTTCGCGCAACTTTGAAGTAGATAAACCTTTTTAAAAGCTCGTTTTCTATGCAAAGTTTCAATGAGATGTGCTCTAAGAATGCTACACTATATTGCTTTTGTTGATTTAGGAAAACTCATACAAAGTGGTGTTATAAGGGCTAATAGTGTTGGTCCAAAGTTTTCG
The DNA here is from genome assembly GCA_030549495.1 of Nectonema munidae. Taxonomy (NCBI): domain Eukaryota; kingdom Metazoa; phylum Nematomorpha; class Nectonematoida; family Nectonematidae; genus Nectonema; species Nectonema munidae. The sequence goes on along the minus strand of JAUIRK010000879.1, from coordinate 718,833 downwards.
ATTCGCAACTGCAATCTCAACATCACAAATGTGGAAAGAAATGATGCTGGAAGATACACCTGTACAATATCCAATGAAAATGCTTACACCTACCACAACGTCTTTCTCAACGTTGCTAACGACGATCCTGGTATATTTTGCTTTCATCAGATGCCCACAAATGTGTTTATAGCGGAAGAAAAATGAAAAAATACTACTTTGACACTCATTCTTTTCTGTATTAAAGCCAGAGCTGGGGAGTAGTGAAATTTTAGTATTATTCTTACTCATATTCAAGACCGTAACCAGAAATTTTTTATGAAGGCCTAAATCTAAAAGAGTTTATGATCAGAGTGCTTGAATCTCTCTATCCGATTTTCTTGTTATCATTAAGATCGTCATTTGTAGAAGAAAATTTAGAATAGTCAGCTAAATTGACTGAACTAAATAATTTATTTGACATTTCTGAGAAAAAATCATTTTTATTGAGAATTTGTTTCGAATATTTTTAAAAAATTTCCTCCAACACCACTTAAGTCTAAAAGAATTTTTTCAACTGCTACACTTTTTTTCATTAAATTAAGATGCAGATTAAATGATAAAAGCAGGGATTATCTGTTTTTTTTATTTTATATTTTTTCAAGTTTATTAATAAAAAATTATTTGGTGTTTACTAATATCTATAAATAATTTCTTTAAAATAACTCTTACTATTTTTCATTCGCCAAAATTAGATACCAAAGTGATACACATAAATCATAAATAAAGTCCTCCACTTTGTTAAGTTAATTTTTTTATTTACTACTTGCAAAATATAGTAATTAAATTAAATCAAATATTTATTTTTGTTGGTCATTTAATTAGCCATTTTGTTTAAGAGTCAGTTATCTAAGTTAAAATGTTTATTTAATTTATTAGTTAATTAGACAAAATTAACTTTTATTAAAAAAAATTAATTTAAAGGAATTTAAAAAGGTTGAAATTTTGTTAAAATAATTTTGGAATTTCTCCAAATATTCGAATTATATTTTAATTTTCCAAAAAGTAAATAATTTAACGAAAATTGGAGGTATACAAATTTCTAAGATTCTATACTTACTATTTATTTTAGAGGCTCTGAGATTAGGAGAGGAATTTTCTTCTAAAGAAGTTAAATTTGGTGAAGACGTTATTTTGGACTGTTCTGTTTCAGAAGATAGCGACAATGTCATTTGGAGTTTGAATAATGTTGACCTAACTTTTGACACAAATTTCAAATTCAACATTCATGAAAATGGCTCCTTGGAAATTAGTTTGAAAAATGCTATGCTTTTATTCTTTCCTTTTTTTACAGTTCATCTTTTCTTTGGATAGAAAGTTTTGAAAGGTTGGATGCAGGTAACTACAGCTGTGAATCGATGAATCAACTCCAAAGATTCTACACTCTGAATATTCTTCAAGTGGGCATAAGCGATAAAGATGTTTCCAACATCCTCATCCAAATGAAATCGGAGATAGATAATGAAATAGGCGCTCTTTTAACCAACTTAAAAAAGCATGGTGTTGAAAGGGATTTTAAGTAAGACCTTCTTATCTCTTTTAGAGCTTTTAAAGATTTTTCAGAAAGTTACATATCTTTTGAATTTTATGCCTTAAACAAAAGCATGCTCTTAAAAAGATGAAATTGACATTTGCTAGAGTTGGGATTGTTAATAATGAAAATAACTCCGTTTTATTTGGCATTACTTGGAACAAAAAATACGTCGTTATTTTTATCGTTAAATTAGAACAATGTTGGCCATTTTAGTTATCGCTACGTTAAGATCATCTTCGCTAATTTTTTTAAAAAAAACTTTTTTTACTATTTTTAGAAAATACCAAAAAAAAATTCAAACACAAAGTATTAAATCATATATTCTAAATATAATATCAAAAATATTTAAAAACAAAATAGCAGTTGATATAAAAAATTATTTTTTTCTCTTTATCACCCTCTTCCAAGGATTCAAAAGCTTTATACTTTGTAATTAGATCATAGAGTAGTTAACGCCACTAACATGAACATAACCAAACTAGGAAATATTTTGTTTGAGTGTCAAAAAATTGAAGGAGTTTAAAAGAAAACTTCGAAATGTGTTTAGATTGAGGTGCTTTTGTCATACATTGTTTGTAGATCGTTGTTCACTTACTTTCGATTTCCCTCTGGAGATGCTTTTGCTTTGGCGAGATCCACCGAGATTTTTGAAAGATCATACCAAACAATTAAAAATTTCATTAACAACCAAAAACGTATTCAACTTGGAAAGGATGCAGAAGAAAGAGTGAATAGCACAATTTTGAGTAAATTTATCTTCTCCAATACATCATTAGATTCGATTACTTTTTATACCACTTAAAGCCAAACTTTCTTCATCTCAAGTTCAAATGATGTACAATGTTTCTGGTTGTAAGCCTTCATTGACTTCCCCACAAGTGGCTTGTCAATCGCGAATCGACTATCGAAGCATCGATGGCTCCTGCAACAACAAACAACACAAGTTAATGGGTGCTGCCAACATTCCTTACAAACGTCTTCTCCCACCCCACTACTTCGATGGAATTGATGCTCCAAGAAGTAAAGATTCGTTTGTATCATAATTATTGAATATTATATAACCTCCAAAAATTGACAATGCCTTAGCAAGCGCTTTTCAAATAACCTGAGAGTCGCGCGTCCGTGGGGAGCAATTTCTAAGGAACATTTCAAAATTGATAAGCTCTTCAAAAAGACTTTTAAATATTCTTGAATATACTCATAATAATTCTGCAGAAGGCAGTCCTTTGGTGAAAGTAGTCATGCATCTAAATCACCGTAATAAATTTTGCAAATTTTATTTTTTCATCAATTTTTTAATGGATGATGACATCATCAAAAATCTATATCTAACAACACTTCAAAATTTCACTTTTTTTTATCTGTTTTTTCATCCAACAAAGATCTCCTCTTTTAACTTGGTCTCAGTGATTTTTGGACTTTTATACGATATGCTCTAACGCTCTGGCATTTATTTTCGTATTCTCTTGACAAACAGTTTTATCAGTCCAAGCTCTATGTGCAATGGATGCAATTGAGCAATGCATGGATCCACGAGATCTTTGATTGGCACAGTCTTGATTGGTTTTATATCCTTATCTGTAAGTATGATTCCTAATAACGCCTTAGTTTCCTGATTATTATTCCATATACTCAAGAAAGAAGAGTAATTTATAAAACCGGAATCCATTCACATTAACATCACATATATTTCATATCATCATGATTTAAGAAGATTAATGGAGTGTGCTGTAGACATGGATGACTTTAATTGACAATATGAAGAATTACAGCAGAGATGTACAACCATTTTGAGCTCCATGCGGCATTGAAATGTCCAGCTAGGATTTTGCGTGACGGAATTAGATTAAGTTCTATGGAAATTTTAAAAGGATTCCATTAAATTGTAAATTTCTGTCTTATTTCATGTACTTAGGCCAAAATTTTTTTTTTACTTTTCGAATTATATTTCGCATCATTTTTATTTTTAAAAACGTTCAAAAATGGACTGGAATTTGTTGTAAAACAAGGCAAACTTTTAAGTTTATCACTTGAAGTTTCAAAAAATTAAAAAAAAAAGAAGTAATTTTCCAAATTTTAAAATAGAATGATTGCCACAAAAGTTTTATCTGGCGCATATGGTAGCTGCTCCTCATTTTATCCAACACTGCAAGCTGGCTAAAACAGAAAAATTCTTCTGAAAATATGCTATGCTCACACCGTACTATATCAGATACTTCTCCTTCGTTCTTGATCACAACAGTTCTATTTAACATTTTGAGAGGTAACTGATAGATACATTTGATGTAAATGAATGCATACAGACTATTACTGGATCTATACAATAAAACAGCTAAAGTAAAAAACTTTCTCATCATGGAACCGCATGCAAAAACCATTTGGGTATTTGAAACCAGGATTAAACAGTAAAGAAGAAAGAAAAAAAGAAGAAAAAAAATTTGTTAGCTCAATGATATTAAATTATCCATTATTTTTGATCATTTCTATAATTTTCAATCTCAAGTCTTGTCTGCATTTTTTAGAATTGGTCCTAGGATTAAAATAATCAAATTTTGTTGCCGTGTTGTAGTTAGGTATTTCATGGATGGACATTAGTTTATTTTGATAATTATTTGGAAAAAATCCCTGAGTCAAAAAAGTACACCTAAACATAGGTTTTATGAAAAATTCTTTTTAATCAGTGTTTATTAACTAAATAACCAGCTAAATGGCAAATTCAATAAGCTACTAAACAAATATCTCAATAACTTACTACATGGTTTGTACTTTGGAGATGTTTCCAGAAGAAATAGTGGCGAATTAAGTTTCAGTAGGAAAGAGAAAGGTAGACCTAAACTAACCTGGGTGGAAAATATTAACGACGCCGTGAAAAGTTAAACTTGGCGATGAAAAAGAAAAGCTGTGTTCGCGACGCAAAATGAAGATTACATGAATCACTTTGTTTAATTGTTATCTTTGGTCAACCGGCTCACCCCAGCTTGCTAGGATTAATTGTTGTAAAACGGTAAAGAAACAAGAAGGAAAAGAAGCTAAGAAGGCTTTTTATTCAACAAAATACACCATCAATAGGAATAAACTCAAAGAAGTAAATACACATATATATATATACGTTAGACAAACAGAGAATCAGTCAAAAGAACAGAACAATAACCTTGACATTTGAATGCAACGGGAAGGAACATGAAGAAACCTAATTTGGATACAGTAGCGCAGAGAACAAGAAACTACAAGAAATGAGGTAAGGTGAAGGAAGAAGAAACGTAATTTGATTATGATCCCAATATGAAAGATCACAACTCAAATCAATCTCTTTATGATTATTTCCATTTATTCATCATAGAAGGACCGAATCCTCGTTTACTCTCAACAAAGCTTTTATCACGTGAGCGAGCACTGGAAGGAAAGATGGAAACAACTCATATGGGCAGCCACGGCGCCAGTATGATGCTGTGGCAATGGGGACAATTCATCGACCACGACATGACCTTCACATTACCCTCAATCACGTCTGCCACTTTTCCTTCCGGCTCACCATGTGGCTCACACTGTGAAGAAACGAGAGCTTGCTTCCCAATTCACATTCCAGAAAATGATTGGCGTAGGAAGAACAATTCTCTTCTCAAGTTTGCTACTTAACTTTTTATTTCACTTTTGTAATTGAAAGAAACTTTTTTAATAAAAAATTGCTGGATTCGAAAAAAATTTTGTTAGTGTCAAAGTTTCAAAAATATAGTTAGACTAAAATGTAGTGTATCCTTCAAAAGGTAGTTTATTTTATATATGCCCTATCATCATATTTTGAAAGGAAACATTTTAGGGTCGAATAACAATGTACAAGATCTCTGGATAGGATACACGAGTATAATTACTTTACTTGTTTCAACATTATTTCATTTAAGACGAATGTAGCGTTAAAAGTTATCTTGAAAATAGATTCAAATAAAATGAAATCAATAAAATCATGAATATGGAAAACTCTCAAATCTCTCGCAGTACTTATCCCAAATTACAAAATTGTCAAGTTTTAACTTTAGAAGTAGAAAGATTTTTTCTAAACTGAAAAAACTGCTAGAAAATGATCTAATTTTAAATCGGAAAATGTCATTAATTATATGAAAATGTCATTATTATTATTTTGAATACTTTCTTTAAAGAATTCATAGTTGTTCAATTCAATGAAACTTTAAAAAGTCAATAAAGTCAATTTTTTCTCTGAGTAAAAGTCAATTTTTTGGGTCAATTTTTCCTCGCCCTGGTGATGACTGATGTGCTAAGATGGCTAAACTCAAATGTTTCGTCAATGAATACTTGATTGAATGAACATTTTCTGTATAAATAACTTCCTGATTGAATTACGGAGTGCATAACTAAGTAATAAACAATTACTTGGGTGACTACGAAAGCTTAGATGATAGAGAATACCTAAAAGAGATTACACATTATTTGTAAAGATGAAAATCTATTAATCTAATACTTCTTCTTCTTCTTCTTATTCCAGATAAAATATATTTCGATAAGTATCCTATAAAAAATTTTGTATATCAAAGTGTGTCATATTATTACTTCTTCTAATATGGATCTCCAAACTGATGATATATATTTATATACGTAACCTTGAAAAAGGTTAGAATATTTGAGACATCAAGTCGTAGGATACATTTCGATCTAGGTAAGAACTTCAAGTAAATTTGAAGAAATCAATATGTAACTTTGTAATAATGATTTGTATCTTGAAGAATTCAAGAAAAGTCAGTGGGGCATCTTTTGATTTATAGATTATTATTTGATAAATCTAACGTAAAAACTGGCGCAGAAAATAAAGATAAACCAAATGTTAAAAAATCGGACTCCATTGAATTTGGAAATTTCAATTCTCAGTAGATAGTATAGATTTTATACTTAAAAATTTTTAACTATCTTTTTTATAAACTTCAAAATCTTTTTTGATTCAAGAATTTTCAATCCTTTTGACAATTTTTATTTGACATTACTTTTTGTTAGAAAAAAATTATTATTTATTGATTTTTTCCATTTTTAAGAATTTTTGTATAAAATGAGACACAACGCAAACTATAAAACTACTTTTAGTTGATATTTTTAAAATATATCATCACTCAGTTTGTGATCTTTAATTTTTTTAATTGAAAACTCAAAATAGATGCTTGAAACATGGACATCATTTCACACTGATTTATTATCATTTTCTTATATTTTTATCCACACAATAAGCAAGAAACAATATAACATAGTGAAACTTTCTATTTTTGTTGGTAAGCCATATGAGCCAATTTTTTCTCGCGCAGGAACTGACTTGAGTCAACTTGATAATGATAAAAATAAAATCAAAAAACAATAAATACTTTGATGGGTTATTCAATTATTTATACCAAGTTTGGATCTAGGAGTTTATATTTAAATTAGTTGTGGGCTTTTTTCCGTGTATAATTTTTTTAAGTAAAAACTTAAAATTCTTTCTTCCAATTATTTGTTTTCACCATCAATGATATATTTACTTTCGAAATGAAACTATCTCTATTTTTTTTAGATTTCTTTTTATTTTTTTATTTTATATTCCTAAACAGACATGAACTAGAATTTTGTGTCCCTTTTTTTACATAATTCTAAAATTATGGTATATATATATTTTTTTTTCCTTCACCAGGGCCGGTGCTAGGAATTGCGGGGCCCAAGTAAAAATCTGATAGGCCCCGACTCTACATAGTAAATATCAGCGTTTATATTTAATATAAAAAAACACATAAAAACCAAAAAAAGACATTTAATGCCTGGCATAAAAATATTTCAAGGCACTATAGTTACTTTTAATATTAAGAGAAACAAACTATGCAATTACATTCTCTTTTAGAAAAAGATTCTTCTAGCTTTTTTATTAGCAAAATTTTTCAAAATATTTTTAAATATTTTTCGAGATATAATTCTAAAAATGTATTTTATTAATTTTTAAAAACTTCTTTTAAAAACCTTCGAAGACTTCAAGAAATAAAAAACTAAATTTTAGAACATAAATTTATAGATTTTGGTTGGCTGTCTGTAAATATTATTTTTTTTCCATGTGATTTTAAAAACATTTTAAAATTTTAGACAAATTTTTTTTTTTTTTTTTTTTTTGTATTAAAAAAAATTTTTTTTTTAAAGGAAGAAAAAACCCCCCTTTTCCCCCCCCCCTTAAAAGTGAAAAAATCCCTTTTTTCTAAAAGAGGTGAGATAAGGATAATTTACAAAATTCATCATGCATAATGAATTAATATTATGAGAAAGATTATATCACTTTTCATTTTACGTTCTAAGTAGTATTTTGTACGTCATATAATACAGAAAAAGGCACACAGGCGCGGGGGCCAATTTGATAACATCGGTCAAATCGGCTTGAAACCAGCCCTGACCTTCACTAGATAATAATTTTTTAATCACCAAAAAAAAAATAAAATTTGAAATATATTAAAATTTTATAAATTGTATTTTTTCCGCAAAAAAATTATTTGAAGCAGTGAAAAAGCAAAAGTTGAAAAGACGTCTAAATACGGCCTTGTCTTATATAATGGAAAATCTAAAAAAAAATAGACGCCATTTTTCCATAAAACAGTTTCCACAATGTATTGACATCTTTTGAAAAAGTTGTATAGAATTCGTGAGAAGTGCGTCAGCTTGTGGAACTGGAGTCAGTTCATTTCTCCTTCAAAAACTTCGTGAACGCCAACAAATTAACCGCGTCACTTCGTTCATCGATGCTTCGCACATTTACGCCTCCTTTAACGAACTTGCAGCTTCTCTTCGTGATCCACAGAACCGAGCCCTTCTTAGAATGAGCATGGAATCCAAGTTTTCTCCTTCTGGTAAAAAATTGCTCCCTTTCAATGTGGATGCAGAAATGGACTGTGATCAAGCATTAGGAGATAAAAGGTATCGTTTTGTTTAAATACGACATACCTTTCCGCGATATTTAAATATAGAGCTTGTGCTTGCTTTTATGTAATTAATCAAGTTTCTTTTTAAAACAATTGAAGTTTATAATTGGCTAACTGAATATTAACTTTTTGAGGACCAGAGTGACAGGTGAACCAAGAAATAAATATCCTGTCCTATAAATATATAAAATTTCATTGAAGAGAAAGTTGAGAATTAGTCTTAAAATTATGGTTTTCAAAGGATTAACTAAAAAATATATTTGAAATGTGTTATAACTATACAAGTGCCAACCTTTTTGAGACGTTTTATATAAACTCCTATAAATGAATTGCGTTAATTTTAAACGCTTCCAGGCACAATGTGTTTTAGTTTTCCACGAAGAAATAATTGGCTGCTAAGTTGTATGAAAATTTATCCAAAAAGAAAATCAGCGAATTAATCTTTTAAAATCAATACCTATAATCGAACACCAGTGTCCTATACAATAAAATGCTTTCTTCTTTTATACTATTTAAAACTAATTGAAATAGTTGAGCAGATGATTCGTTTTAAAAATCTGCGCTTAAAGAAAAATGTCATGGTTTGTTAACTTTTTTCCTTTGTAATCTTTTTTTAAATAAGTAATCTTCATAGACAAGTTTTGTAAGCTATTATGGAATATGTATCGATTTATTTGATATTACTCAACTTTGTTATTTAGGGTGCCTTGTTTCTTAGCTGGAGATTACAGAGCTAATGAACAACTTGGTTTGCTCTCTCTTCACACAATTTTTGCAAGGGAACATAATCGTTTGGCTGAAGACTTGGCCGAAGTCAATCCAAATTGGTCTCAAGATAAAGTGTTTGAAGAAACGCGCAAAATTGTAATTGCTCTGATCCAACACATAACTTACGATGATTGGCTGCCTATCATATTCGGTCCCCATCAATCAAACCTCGTTCCCAAATACGAAGGATATGATGATAGCGTTGATTCTACCATTTCAAATGTTTTTGCAGCTGCTGCTTTCCGATTCGGTCATACTTTAGTGAGTCCATTCATCATTCGCTTGAATTCCTCCTACCAAGAACATGAATTTGGAAATATTCCCCTGCATCAAGCATTCTTCTCAACTTCCAAAATCATTGACCAAGGCGGGATCGATCCTGTTCTAAGAGGCTTTATGGCGTCCAGCCTTACGAATGTCAACTCTTCCACAAATTCCATCACAAGCGAATTGACCGAACACCTCTTTGAAAGAGCAAGAATCGTGGCATTGGACTTGGCTGCCATCAACATCCAAAGAGGCAGGGATCACGGAATACCTGCTTACTCGGCTTGGCGCAGCTTTTGCAACGCAAGTGAAAACATTTCCAACTTTTCGCACTTATCCCCACCCACTCAAGAAGGGAGAAAGGTGATGGACGCTCTTCAAAGTGTGTACTCGAGTTTTCACGACATTGACTTATTCGTGGGTGGCGTTCTCGAGGAAAAACTTTCCCAAAGTTTCCTTGGTCCCACCTTCGCATGTTTGCTTGCTAAGCAGTTTACAGCCACACGAGATGGAGATAGGTAACAAACTTTCTTTCATATCATTTATTCTAGCAATTGGAAAGAGGTGTGCTTGACTTATAATGCCCGAGTTTTTGAATTATCAATCTTCTGCTTATATTTTTCCATCAGTTTTTATATTACAGAAAGCACACGAAGTTTTATTCCATTGCACACGTAAAACAGTTTATTCACCATCGATACTCACTTTCACAAAACATGAAAGAAAGAAATAATTATAATCTTAATTATGAATTCTAATCAAGAATCACAATGTGTATCTAAAAAAAGAGTCTGTATTTTTTGTTTAGTTCTATTAACCGCATATTTATTGATAAAATGTAGGTTTACTAAAATAATCATCTAGCCCAAGGGTTCTCAACCTTTTTTCTACCATGGCTCCCTATTTGCCTCAATATTATTGTATGGCTTCATAAAGTTTTTCATATATTTTTCTATTTTTTAGAGGTCAAAAACGAAAAGTCGTAACTTTTTCATGAAGTTATTCATTCAAACATCATAACATCAAAGCAAAATCTGTAAAATTCCTTCAAAAATTATAGTGCTTCTAAATCATAACTTTTTTTCATAGTAGTTTAGAATTAAAGTTGCTTTCCAATTGAGTCTTTTTTACTTAATTATAACAGTCTAAGCCTAGTAGATGTGGAAACAAAACTATAAAAAAGTTCATGAAAATATAATTTTTATATAAAGTTTCAAGATATTGTTGCTTAAATAGTTTTTGTATCATATGCATATAATATAGAAAAATTGACAAAGCTATGGTCATTTTTATAAATAAAAATGAGTCTTTTCGTCAACTTACCTTTTTAATTTAAGCATCCATTTATATCAATCCGAACTTATAACTTCTTTTGTGACTTCTCTACGATCTGGTGTATTGTATGAAAATCTTATTTTTTACTGTGGCTCCCTTAAAATTTTTTGTGCACCCTCAGGGGGCCATATGGCCTACGTTGAGAAACCCTGATCTAGCCTATTATACGACCCTTAAAATTTTCACCCCAAAACTTTTTCCCATCTTATGTATCTTCGCATTTCTGTAAAGGAAAAAGTTTTTGAAGAATTATTCAATCAGGATGTTGGGTATGGAAGCAACTTTCGTCAACTTTATCCTAAAATTTGTAATGGATTCAATAGAAAAAACTTTTTCTTCCTATACTTCTCTTCTAAACTTTAATATGCACAAAAATAATAAGTTTTAAAAAAAATTAAATGTCAACAATTGTATCACTTGTATAATGCAATCACGAAAAATTAGGTTATTTCAAATGTCGAATAGTACGCCAGTATATTCAGTTATGAGCTGCAAAAATAGCTCAATTAGCAGTTCAAACAATTTCGTAGTTAACGAAACCTGAAACCACTTGCAGAAATTATGAGTTTTCCTTTTAGAGCAAAAAGTTTTGCACTTTCCTGAAACTCATCTGAAATAATACAAATTAAAGAAATGTTCTTTTGAGCTTGAAGTATTAAAAATCACAAACGCTTTAGTAATGAAAGCAAAGTTTTTGACTCAAGTTCTCGGTTTCTTTTTTGTGGAAAATTTCCACTTCTCGAAAAATGTGCTTTATTTTTAACATCTGTTTTTCTTCAACATACATATGTGAATCAGCAACATATAAATATAATAAAAATTAAAAACCACAAAATAAAATGCTAAGAATAGTATTAAGTAATTACAAGCCCAATTTTAAAAATTTTAACTCTAATATTACATCAAAAGAAAGAATAATGGGAGTGATTTTATTAAAAGCTTTATGAAAATAATAAATCAAAGCTATCATACATTTAACGATGAAAATTTATATGGGAGACTGATAAAAGACATCTTGTACTCTCTGAGGAGTTTATCTACTATTGCTTTTTGAAAAGTAGGTGGTTACTTAGCTGGCTTATATTTAATTTTAAAATTAATAAAGAAAATTTAATTTTTATTCATTTATTTAACTTTTGCTTAAGTTTTAAATAGTTGACTTTTTTAGATTTTATATTTTCAACTTTATAAATGGATGTTCAGTTTCACAAGCTTAGCTAGAAGAACTCGCTCGCTTAACAAATTCTTGCACACTTTTCCTTCTCTATTTTTCATATGATATATTATTATAATTAATATTCATCCAAAATATGTATATAAAATCTTTGTATATTTTTCACCAATCATATCGTTGTATTAATATGATTGATAGGTGTGAATTACTAGGGAAAAAATAGTACAAAAATATTTACATTATGTTTTAAAGCCATCGTTTAAATATTTGCTCTTTCTCTAATGGTAACAAAATTTGACTATACCTGATTAGCACAGACATAATTTTTTCAAAGTTTGCAATATAGCTTCTTTATAAATCTTTTTTCAGATTTTGGTATGAAAATCCTTCTGGAATTTTTACACTCAAACAAATAGAAGAAATAAAGAAAGTTTCTCTCTCCACACTTATTTGCTTGAATAGTGACAACATAACTCTCCTTCCTAAAAACTCTTTTCTATTTCCGAATTCCATTTCATCATCTCCATTGAATTGGACTGCGTGCAAAAAACTTTCCAAATTAGACTTGACACATTGGAAAGATGTTAAATCATTTTTTTAATTAAATGTTTTAATATTCTAACTTAAAAAAAAATACTTTTCCTGTTTTGTACAATTTTAGAAGTTCAGAAAAATCAAATCTTGAAAAAATTTTCAAGACTAATCGTTTGCTTTCTTTTTCATTTGAATCTTATATATTTAGAGCAGATGCAAGGAAATTTGAAATTTTTTTAAGATTTTGAATTTTTTTGGAAATTTTAAATTCCTCTCCAACGCCATCAGGACAAACTTTCGGTGCTTCTTTACTTGTAAAAATTCTTGGTAAATAAATTTGAAGCTTTGGTAAACATTCCAAACATTAATCATCGTCGATTTCTTTAATTATAAAAGAAAGTTGATCAAGAGTGAATTTTCTATCTTCAGACAAAAAGATTCCAAGCTGCTCAATAGCATGCAAAGCAAATTGAATAAAAGAAGCCAACGATTTTTTAAGCCAAATTGCCTTTTAATACTATAATGATTTCATTTGTTTTACCAACTTATCATAATGAAAAATTAAGTTAGGATACTCTACTTCAATTTGCCTTTTTAGAAGAACGTGACCATCTTTCGAATGAAGTAAGAGACTTTACAGACAAGTTTGAGCCATATTGACAAATTTGTAATCCAACATCTCTGATGACTTTTCTTGCTTGTAACCCCAAGTTGGAAAATGCGTCCAACAAGTTTGACGAAGAAATGACTTCTCTATTACGATATGTGATAATTGCTATTCAATTTTAAAATGAGTTCCAATACTAAGATAATTACGGCCTTCACAAAGGGTTCAATAAAAATGTTTCCATCATGACCCTTTTCTTCATTCAAAAGTGATTGGAGTTAAATCAAATTTATATTTTGAACTAGAAAAAATTGAGACATAACAAAAAACAAACACACACGCAAGCCCGCGGCCATGTAAAAATTTAGGAGGGATTAAAACTAAAAAATTATTAAGATCAGGATGCCAAAACCTCTACATACTCTACTTTTAAAATGCTTTTATTTGAAGAGGGTGAGATGTGTTAAAATTTGAAAAAATTGACAAAATAACCGTAATTTTAATAAAACACTCGTGGATAATCCGCACCGTAACTTTAGAAACATTGAGTTGAATAAAATTGAGATAAATAAATATAATGCTACTATACATTTTAAGGGGATCGATATGCTGGTGGTATATTATGTACGTTTTGTCTATTTTCTTTCATACACTTTTATTGATGTGAAAAATTGGCGGCTATGGTGGGCCTTCATAGAAGCACACACACAGACTTGGACACAAACAAAATTTTGCAATGCTTTTATTCCTTTCATCAGTTTAAGAGAATGATATTTACTAAGATGGGAGAGAATTGACAAATTAATCGCCATTTTACATGAATATTTTCTTTTTCGGATTATCATTTATCTGAAAAATTGAGGGCGACCATAGCCCTAATCTGGCCATGGGCTTTCACAGAAGCCAAATTAAAACTGAAAAATTCCTTCTTTTGTCTTTTTTTTCCAATTTTCTCTTCCTTCTTTTTTTGGAAAATTCGGAATAAGGAATACTATTTATTTATTCAATCAAAGTAAGGTAAGTGTTAATGTTATCTAATTTTGAAAATTTTGTAGAAAAAGTTTATACAAAAAACTAAATTGTCACAGAAATATTGGAAAAAAATATAAAATCCTAACTATTTTTAAATAAATACAGTCCGATAACAAGACTTGTGAGTAAGTGTTAAGGCGTGAGTAAGGTTGGTTGGGTATTGGGTTTCGATAACTCAAGGTCTTGGGTTCGATCCCGCATCAAGCTTACTTTCCTCATAGTTCGATACAAGCGGTGCAATTGTGCCTTCTCGATGAAAACACCCCACAATACCTTTTTTAGGGGGCGGAGTAAGGTTGGTTAGATACTGTGTTTCGATAACTCAAGGTCTTGGGTTCGATCCCGCATCAAGCCTACTTTCTTCATAGATCGATACAAGCGGCGCAAGTGTGCCTTTTTGATGAAAACACCCTATGGTACCTTTAACAATGATAAATATAAGCTAAGTATTAAAGTTTACAAAATTTCTAATTTTCTCGGCAATGCTGTTATTTATGATTCTTTTAATATCGATATAGGCTTTTGACAAAACTTGTTTTTCCTTTGAATACAAAAGCTCTAGTTGGTGTCCCACATTACATATGAGGAAAAAACTAAGATTTGCATAGAAGAAGTTCTAGAGTGATGAAGACCTTGAAATTTATCTAAATACTAAAATTTTTTAATAAAGAGAAATGGAAATAATTTTTGGACTTTAATGGTGACACTATTTGGAAAAAAATGAAGCCATTATCAAGGTCAAAAACTATTTTTCATCGAAAATGTTTTATACTTTTGGACAATATTTATGCTTCACTTCCACATGACTCATTCAAAATCCTGGAAACATTTATTTCAAGATGCCTTATTTCCTCACCGTTACAATTTAAGAGATCCTATCCAAATGAGAGAATATCTGAAAAACTACACTTCTGCTAAAGTGTAAAAATAAATCATGTCTTGGTTTTGACAAAATAACTTTCAGTTAATAAAACTATCACTTCCTATCCTTAAACTTTATATTGCTTTATAACTCTATTTTTAACGCCTCTTCCTTACCAAAATTTTTTAAACATGGTCAAGTTGTTTAACTTAAGCATTGAAAACTGGAGACATTACTCTTTTACCCTGTATGCGAAAACTTTGTGAAAAAATCTTCAGAGTGAGAATGCTCAATCACATAGAAAACTCAATGTTTAAATGACAATCAATTTGCTTATATTTCTCAAAAGTCCTCAGAAATGGCTATTGATCGCTTAGTGTCAACTATTTATCAAAGTTTCAAAAATGAGTTGTTTTAACAACATTTTTATTGGCTTTAAAGGAGCGTTTAATGCTACCTGCATTCTACAAAACATGAAAGAATCAAGTTTCCCATGTATATAATTGAGGTAATAATTAATCTTATCTTTTTGGTAGAACTATATCTTTGAAAGGAGCATCAAATGTGAAAAGTTTAAAGACTTCTACTCCTCAAACGACTTGTATCTCCAACTTACTCTTTATAATTTTCATTAACTATATGCTTAATTTTCTAAGAAAAAATTATTGTTTTTAGCAAGGCTTCTCAGACGATCTTTTGATTGCAGTCAAAGTCTCTAACCAACCCAAAATTTTATCAAATCTTGACTTAAATTTGAATTTAAAAAAGTCCACCCTAGATAATTTTAGTAAGACTAATAAAAGATGTTCTCCTGATCAGTGTTTCAGTGAGGTAACCTTTTCTCCTTCATCATCTATCAAATTTTAGGGATTAATCCAAATTTCAAACTCAATTAGAGCCATCATTTTGAAAATAGCCCATGCAAAATGCTTTCAAACATTCTAAAATTAAAACGATATACGATTTTCTTGGCCTAACCAGTTAGTTTTTTTTAAATCTTTCTCCATTCAAGTTGTTCTTTACTTTTTAACTTATGAGATTGCATCCTAGGGCATTATATTTAAGTACAAAAAATACTTGAATAAACTAGAAAGTCTATAACGTTGTTTTAAGAAAGGAGTCTTCTTTATCATTTGTTTGAAAAACCAAATACGTAAATTGAAAAAAACTCTCGTTTATCTCAAAGAATGATCGTTACGCTTATTTTGGTATTGAGTATTCTGGTAAATATTTTTCAAATTTTGATTTTTTTTCAAAACATTTTCACAAATATTTCAATGGCTTTTACTCGCCAGAATTTAAACTAGTCAAACTTTTAAAATATATGACATATTACTCATTAATTTAACTATAAGAATTACTATTATACAATCTAAAGTCTCAACTCTTTATTATTCCAATAACGCAAGTGCACTCTTAGTGTTCTCAGATGGATCTTATGATAAAAGTACCTTACTGGCAGCTTTTGCTTTGTATTTTCCAAATCATAGCCTTCCTATTTTTTCTGACTCAATTAACATTGGTAAACTAACAACTTCCTGCCATGCAGAATGCTCAGATTTACATGCTGCCTTTCAACACGTTTACATACATCGACAACTATATTCTAATTTTTTTCTTTGCTGATTCTCCTATATTTGATAAATGTTTTGAAACCAAAATCTGACAACTCTCCTATAATACGTGCTCTTCTTAAAATATATCTTAATTTATCCGCATTGTGTGATGATATACACAAACAGACAAAAGTCTGCTCGGGAATGAACATGTAGATTCCTAAACCAAACTTGCATTGAATCTTCCTTATAGAAACCATCATATTCTTCCAGTAACTTCAATTAAAAAATTCGTTTGTAGAAAAGCATTATAATTTGATTTTGCAATTGTCCATGTAAAAATTCCTATATTTAATTGGGAAATCTAATTACCCATTTTGTAGATTTGGCTGTATACTGAGCACTTAATTTTTGGGTACATTAAAAGATGTTTGTAATAAATATATTAAAGGTGTAGAAAGGTTTCTTTTAAAATGCATTAAAAAGAAATCACTAAATGAAATATTTATTAAACCACATCTAATTAAATTTTACTACCTCTTTTTATTAGAAGCATAAACTTTAATAAATCTGTGTTTATGGGTGTTTGGTTACGTCTGCCAATTAGCAATACTTTAGCATGCCGCCCATCTGGGTGCTCAATGTTTGCATATGAAGGATTCAAATGAAGCAACTTTACTTCTTCAATAAAAGGATCATCTTTACTTTGTCTGATAAATTTCCTCAAAAGAACTGATCCTTCCAATGAATTAGCGAGTCAAGAAGGAATCGAGATGCTAAAAGATGCTCTTCTAGGAAATTGAAAGAATTTTTCATGAGGTGTAGTATTTGTTTTAGTGCAAAGCAACGATCTAAGTTAGTGCAAATCTTGTGGGAGAACAATTTCCCACTGTTCAGTTTGCAGACCTTTTGTCCTTAGAGCAAGTAATATCGACTTCCACACGATCCCATTATATCTTTCAACTTGCCCGTTACCAGTAGGATGGTATGGAGTAGTGTTATTGTTGCGATTCCTCTTGGGTTTAAGTACGACTTCTACTCTCGAGATAGGAATATCTATGCTTTTTCTGAATGAATGTAGGCCGGGTACCCATACATAATAAAAATTTGATTGAGGCATCTTATAACTGTTGAAGTATCCATACTTGAGCATGCAAACACAAAAGGAAATCGTGAAAACTCATCGACTATGGTAAGCATATAACGCTTGTTGGATGATGATGGAACAGGACCTTTGAAGTCTAAACTCAGCCTTTCCATTGGATGTGTTGCTTTGATAAGAACACCTCTTTTTGCAGAAGCAAATTGAGGTTTCAACTCAGCACAAGAACGGCAGGATAAGTTGGCGGATAAAATGCAGGAGCTGTTTAGTAATTTTTTTCCAAATTTGATCTTGGTAAAGCCGAACAATAGGCACGAGTGAAAGCATCTGGAGCAACATTTTTATGGCCTGGTCTTTACTGAATTGTATACTTGAACGGTGCCAGTTCGAGTTGCAAACTCAAAATTTTGTTGTTTTTGATATTTATCCTCATCTGGTTTTCAAACATGAAAGCCACTGAACGTTGGTCAGTAATCAATTTTAATGGATGACAAGCTAAAAGGTAACTGCACTTTCTGATGGCTTCGACTATTGAAAGAGCTTCCTTTTCTACATCAGGATACGCCAACTCACTTCCTTGTAATGTGCGAGACATGAAAGATACAGGTCTTCCTTCTTGATTTAGTGTGGCTGAAACAGAAACTTCAGAAGCATCACACTTCACTACAAATGCTTTATCTTCATCAATTGATCTGAGACAAGACTTCTTTAATTCTTTCTTTAAGGATTTAAAAGCATTTAGAGCACTGGAACCTAAAGGAAAATTCTTTGAATTAGCAATAGGTTTGATTTTGTCAGAGAACTGAGGGATCCATTTAGCTTAATATACAAAAAGACCCAGTGCTAGGCGAAGAAAAGGAGTACTTGTTGGAATTGGAAACTCTTTCAGTGGACGCAAATGATCTGGGTCTGGGCGGATAGAATTATTGCCAATTAAATATCCCAAGACACCCAAGGAATTTACAGATCTGACTGTCTATGATTCATTTAAGTTAAGGTTTCTTTTCTTTATTGCTTGTAGAAAACGTGCAACATACAATCGTGTTCTTCTTGGTTGTTGCCAGCTACGGTTATGTTATCGAGGTAGGGGTATGTGTCTTAGAGATTTTCATCCTCGACCATTGAGTCCATAATCTTTTGAAAAACAGCGACTACATTTGCAACTACAAAAGGTACATGTGTGAATTCTTACAGACGGTTGTTAGCTTCAAAAGCTTTATACTTGAACTCACTTTCATTAAGTGGAATTTGGTGGTATGCACTCTTTAGATCGAATGTGGAGAACAATTTATAAGTGGATAACTTGTTAACTATATCATTTAATCGTGGAAGAGGATAACTGTCGAGTTCGGTGAAGCGATTAATTGTTCTTGAATAATCGATAAAGAGTCTTTTCTTTAAACCACTCCCGCAAATAACGATCTGTACTCTACATGGGGAAGAACTTTCTTCTACGATTTCTTCTGATAACAGCCTTTTTAGTTCTTGTCCAATGAAATCGTGGTCTTCCTTTCCATATCCTCTGGATTTGTCCGCAATCGGGAGACAATCTTTGGTCAAACTTGGAAATAGTAAAGGAGAATGGAGTGTTGCGGCATTCATACTACATACAGCTTTCTTTGTTTCGACGACTAAGTTAGGTTCTTTGCCTCCATATTTTATAGTGAAACTGTTATGAAGACGCTGGAAATCTTGACTCAGAATGACATCGCTACACAGTCGTTTTACCGCTCTAAGCTTGATGGAAGAGTGCTTTTGGTGATCAGCTGTCATTTACACATCACAGATACCAATTATACTCGCATGAAAATTGAATAATGCCATAGAAACAGTCTTTTTACATCTCTGATGGGAAGTTTCAATCTATTCACGATTTCTTGTAATTTTCGGAACTACCAGTGTCATAGAGAGCGTCTAAAGAATGGTTTTTCACATAAACAGTTGAAAAGAGATGTAGGAAATGCAGCAATTATGTCCGATTTCAGAGTTTCAGGTAAGACAGCTAAGGACCTTTTGAGTTGTTTTGACCTGCATACTTTTGAGTAATGACCAACCTTCTGCCAGGAGTTACAAGCAGCATCTCTTGCAGGGCATTTTGAACGACTGTGTAAATTACCACCATAATAGAAACACCTTCCTTCAGAATGGATATATTTGGTGAATGATGTAGCTGATAGATCTGAGCTTGGAACTTGCTTTTCATGCGGTTTGGAAAGAGCAGCAGTACAGTCTTGATGGAAGTCATATTTGACAGCATTCTGTTGTGCTCTGTCAAGTAAATTTGCGATTTCAAAAGCATTCTTGAGATTGAGAGTTGCGTTTTCCAGAAGCCTTTGTCTAATTGATGAGTTTGGGAGTCCATTGATAAATGCATCCAGAGTCAACTCTTCACGATATTCTTGAGTTGGGACATTTTTAAATGAGATATTCTTGCCAAGTTTGACGAGCTCCTGTAAAAATTGATCCAGAGACTCTCCAGGTTGTTGTCGCCTTGTAGTCAACAAATGACGGGCAAACATTTCATTAGGTTTCTTATCGAAAATCTGAGACAAGGTTTCGATTGCAGAATTGTAAGAGGCGCAATCTTCGATGTATTCATACACATTAAAAGAAACACAATTGATGAGTATTCTAAGCTTGTCAGGAGCATCATCTCTACATTCCGTTATGAAGTTTTCCAGTCTTCTTTCCAATACTTCCACTCTCTTGAGGCAGTTGGAGAAGAGTGGTCCAAATCGAGACGAACAGGTTTCAAGAGCTTAGATGCCATTAGTAATATTGTTCAATAAATTGACATAAGAAGAAAGGTAAGACTTCGTTAAAAGAAGCTTACAGAAGTTAAAGTTCTTTATATACACATGAAATCAATTAAGCGAGACGCTAATGGCGAATTAGTTAATTGGTAACAATAATGAAGTAGGTGTAGTATAATTGCAACTTGAAGGTAGTGACTAAGGTTATCCATTTACAAAGGTGATAGAGGTGAACAAGTACAAGCAAAGATGAAGGTCAAGCAAAATACAATTACCACAGTAATATTACCTAAATAATTTTGAAGTATTTAAATAATCCTTAAAAATTTTTTAACAACTTTTATTTATAACTCAGATATTGTAAGCCTCATAAATATTGCTATCAAATTAATTATTTTTATCAATTTAACCCATTTCATTGCAGAAAAATCAGAATTTTCTTTTAATGTAAACAGATTCCAAGAGGCGTACACAGGACAATATTTCAAAAGGGGTAAAAAAATTTTTGAAAAATACAATATAATTCGGATTATTGCTATTTTTAAATTTAAATGTAAATTCATGTAATTTAGCTAAAAATTTATATCTGTCCATAAAAAATTCCTTCGATTATTTTACAATTTTAATTACTTAACTTTAATCTAAAAATAACAAAAAATCATTTTATTACTTTATAGTTTGTTTTGATGCGGCATCCATACATAAGCCATATTGGTTTACAGGCAACTGCTATTTTGTTAATCTGCAAAGATTATGATAAATCTATATCATAAACTTTTTATTTGTCAAATTATTTTAAAAAGATTATAAAGTTTTCAGGTATGTATGGTTAAAAATAATATTTTGAGTCCAAACTTGTAACTTATAAAATCTAAAAGTATTAAGCATGACTTTCATTTCTTATAGCAATCTATGAAGTTAAAATGTTAGCATCCAAACAAAAAAATCAATAAAAACTATATTTTACAGTTCTAAAAAATAAATTATTTTTTTTTAAACTTTAATTTTATCACAACTATTAAATGTCAAATAAGTAAAAAAAAAAGCTCGAAAAATTCCTTGTTGTTCTTCATATTTAAGCAATCATCTTTATTAAAATTTTGATTAAAAATTTAAGATAAATTTGTGTTCATTGATATAATCCTAAGTTTAATCAGTTTAAGTAAGTCATTATATGTATTCTTGTTCAGTTTGATAATTATTTGGGTTGTAATTATCTTTTATAGCTTCCTATATTTCCATTATTTATTCAACCTTTTATTCATTTTTATTTTAACAACATTCATTATATAACTTTATGCCTTTGAAAAATGAATGTTTTTGGAGATAGAGTCAGATTCTTTTAAAAATTAAATTGGCAGAAATAAGTTTAATTTTTTAAGCGTATGGAGTGTTTCTTTTGTCCACTCGGAAGTGAAGATTTGGCATTTAAGTTTTTATTCGAGTCCGAGTTGGATTTTTTTGTACTTGCAGTTGTTGGCAATTTTTTATGAGTATTAGGATCAGAGCTGGGAATCGTAGCCGGAGATTTTAAAAGGATAGAAGTTGTTTTCCTAAGAAGTTTAGGAGTCATTATTTTTATAAAAAAAATATCTTTTTTAAGTATTTTAAATAAGAACAAAAAAATAGTTTAATTTTTATAAGCATATGGAATGGCAATTCTTTAGTCAGAGCTGGAAGCGAAGAGTTGACAGTTTTTAAGTATTTTTAGTCTGAGCTGGATTTTTTCAACACTTGAAGTCGGAGTTTGCTTTTTGTAAAAAAATATATATAACTGGATATATGCCAAATAACAAATTTATTTATGATATTTTGATTTTGTAAATTTTTATGATGATTAAACATTAAACATATAATCCTCCAAATTTGGTGGGCAACTTTTTTTATAATTATCAAAATTTATTATAAAAGAATTTTTGTCAATTACTTTTATCAAATAAAAGTACTTCGTTTGTAATTCTGATTGCAAACTTTTGGCTCAGTCGTTTTTAAACTCAAGTCGGCGGTGCCGCGAAGAAGTTCCATGGGGATCGAGAAAGGGATATTTTTGGTAATAAGTCACATTTAAAAAGAATAAATAAGTTAGTCTTTGAATTGAGTACTGTTTTTATTCTTTTATTGCTTTTCAGGCCTAATTTTATGGATATAGACGTGCATTTTTCTTAATGGTTTAAAAAATGAAATATGACGATCTATGCTTAAAATTTCGTTTTACTAAATTAAAGTCTGGGGGAAGAGGAATATAAGTATCTTTTGTATTACAAAATGTTATAGTATCCACTTTTTTAAAGCCCGTCAAGTAACGCTTGCACTGGAAGTGAAGCATTTGAGTTCAGTAAACATAACTATTGACTATTTTAACTGAACGATGGCACAAATCCAGCTTTAATGACAAGAATATTAAGCGTGGTTTGAAGGGCTTCTATAAAGTTTCAAAAAAAACACCTGTTGTCAAAAAATCCCCTAACGTAGGAGAACATTTGATATTGCCTTGCTGCAATGATATCATGTTGAATGTGCAAGAAGTTCTGAACAGTTGAAGCATATCTTCTTGTCAAATGATACCGTTAGAAAGCAAATGGGAGAGATTCTGATGACATATCATAGTTCGTTTTAATGGTTTGGAATTAGAATCTCAACTTTTTTTGCGGTTCAGCTTGATGAAGCGATTTGATGCTGCAAACTTAGCTCAGCCTTGCGTGTACTTACAATATCTATATGACAAGCACCCGACAGGAATTTTTTGTTTTACAAAACTCTTATCAGTAGAACCACTGCACGAGAAACGTTTGACAAGGTAGACAATTTTTACAACACATGTTATTAAGCCAGAACATTCATTTGGAGTGTTTACTCATCGTGCTCTAGCAATTTCTTGTTCCGATTTTTAGATTCTGATTAGGTAAAAATAACTGGATGTAATTGGTACCAAGTGCGCTATTCATCGCCAAACATTAATAATAATAATCAAAAATATACCTAATGGGTTGAAAAATGTTCTCAGAGAAATCATTAAAACAGGGTATCTAATAAAAGCAAATGCCTTCAACTCTTGTTTGTTTTCAGAGTTGTGCAAAAAATAATTCCGTTTTTGAAAAACTATTGTTGCACTCAAACGTGAGGTGGCTTTCCAAAGAAAAGTATTGAAACGATACTATGGAAAGAAATCAGGAATTTCTGCAAAGCAAACTAGACATGCATGTCAAATTTTCTAATATTCCTATTATTTTTAGTGAACATATTTCAATCTATGAATTCCCTTAACCTTGCACTGCTAAGAAAAGAGATCACAGTACTCTATTGTGATAAAAAATTGACAGCTTTTGAAATGAAGTTGGAATTATGACATACTTAGGCAAGAAAAATTTTGCTCGCTTGAACATATTTGTTAATGAAAATAAGATTTTCATCAATAAAGATGTCATGTAGGCCATAAAACGCGGTGTAGCATGCCTTAGCCAAGAAATGTATCTTTATTTATCTAACCTATAAAAAAAAATTTAAAATACTATCGAACCCGTTTATAATCTCGATTAGTAATCTGGCTCTAGAAGACTTCTTAATTCAAGAACACTTTATTGATTAATGATTGAGGAGGTGCAAAATATCTTTTTTTGTGAAATGTCTCATTGAAATTAGAGAGTCCTGTGCTTTTAAAGATTGCTCTGTTTCGATTAACTACATATGAGTGTGAGCAAGCGTTTTCTATGCTACTTGGCATTTAAACCAAATCCCCAAACAGATTGGAAGTGAGTAATGATATAAAAGCTGCATTCGCCAAAACAGAGCGAAACTTAGACAAATAGATCGATCCACACCATTGACTTGTTGATTGGATTATTCGGACAATTTTTGAATAAACATTTGATCAATTTTTTTAATACAGTCGTTTTTATGTTGATTTATTTTTTTAAATGAGACCCCGAGCTATTAAAAAATGAAAGAGAGACCGCTACCCTGAAAATTTTATAAAGTTTTTGAACAGCTCAACAAGAGAAAATGATTCATATATGATCACTACTCATCGGATGTAATTAAGTTTTTATCCCTCCTTATTGCCATTTACTAGTTATTGAAACCGATGGTCACAGTCTATCGGTATAGTCTATTAGATATGCTATGCCCTAACCAAGTGAAGATTTTATACCATGACTTTAAAAATGATCTTTTAAAATTTTTAGCAACGAAATGTTAGCAAACTAGATTGGAAACCCAGCAAAACAAAAATCATTTTATATAATCTTCATATTCTACCTACACACACATATATTCAGTTCGTAAAGTAAATTCAAAATATATTTAGGACTTGGGTCTATGAATTGACAGGTATGAAGTCGGGAATTTATATTTGGCCCTTTTAACCCATTAAGTCCCAATGCTCCCATTTGGGAACATAAGTAATTTCATCTTTGTCTGCTTTTTTCAATGACTTTGAATATAAATCGTCTGCGTTTTTTAGATATCGTCTGATTTCTATGTACATGGGTTAAATAAAAATTGAAGGCCTAAAATTTTTGGAAGAAAATTTGCTACAAACCTCAAATTTATATGAATTAGCTATTCCATTCCTTAAGTGCCATGAAATGCATTAAAATGAAATCATTTGAACCAAGTTTTATTGACAAAAATTTAAGGAACGTGTGGAAACGTTGCGAAACTATTCAAAGAAATCTTGATAAAAAACATTAATAAGAATAAAGATGCTATATATTTGATTTCTGGAATAAAAGACTTGATTCTTTTCATTATATTTTGCAAATATAGAAAGAGCATTTTTCTAACCCTTGTATTCGATTGCATTTTTAAAACTCTTTCAGTTCAATTCAGCTCTTTTGCTCGACTTCAAGTAGAAGAAGGGGGCGAAACTGTTTAGGGGGAGAGGGAGGGAGGGGCAAAAGGAAGTTTAATGAGGCCACAACCAATAGAAAAATTTTAAGGATTGCTTCGAAAAGTTTTAAACGTATATCTATTTTTTTATATTCAGTAAAATAAAATGTTCATCAAAATAAGGTTATTTGCTTTATATCATTAAATTTGAATTAGCTTTGCCAATTTGAACTTGAAAAGGTATATATTAGAGCCTGAAAATCTATTGTACAATACTGAAGTTCACTGGCTGTCACGTGGAAAAATCCTTGTTCTAGTTGCTGAACTCTGTGAATTACTACATTTCTTTCTGTAAGATAAAATATCATCCATTGTGAATCTATCTACAATGAATTATTATTGATCACATGTTTGTGCTTCCTACCTGATATCTTTGAAGAGATGAATACAGGTAACTTAAAACTTCAAGGAAGACAGACCACATCTCTGGAACTTAGGGAAAACATCGCTTTCTTTTGTGGAAAACTGCAACTATGTATCACGTGTTGGATTGGGAGTTTTGCACAAATTCTTATTTTGAATTCTGAAGATATCGCAGTCATATGGAGACAGACATTAAGATCACGGGACAAGATTTTGGAAAGCTTGCATAAGTACTTTTAAAATTTTAATATTACCAACAGTGAATTGGTAAGAAATCCTTTTGATGTGATTGAAGATATTAGAAGCTAGTTATTGATTACTTTTTGCGAATATGTCACTCTCCCGAAATTAAGCTCCACGCGAACAGCCATATTTAAGAAATAATGCTTTTATATTTGAAAAAAGGTACGTATTTTCACTATTTATAAAAATTGGCTAACTCCACAACTTTTAGGTCTAATTCAAGGCTTTTAATGTCGTGTTTTCTTTTTCAGGTGCACAATGTTGTGAAGCTTGTTTTTCTTCATTTTCAAAATGGAAGGCGTTAAAGAAAACAGTGGAGGAGGGGCAGGAGTGGGAGGAAGTAAGCAGCAACACCAGCACGCATGCATCTACTGCACCTTCAAAGCGTCGTGCTACTTCGCACTAAAGCGCCATGTCGGCTACCACGAAAAAGGACTCCAGTTGTATCAGTGTCCGTCGTGCGAGTACACCACTTTCAACGTCATCAAATTTCGCAGCCACAAAATTGTGCACTTCGAAGAAACCAAGTTCAAGTGCAGCATGTGCGCCTACATCACCATCACACAGAAGTTGTTGAAGCGACACATCCAAAAGCAGCACAAGGTTAAACAGGAAGCTGCCGCCAATGCCATTCAACACCCGGTCCCAGCAACACTCCCCCACTCAGCCCCGACCGAAGGAGGCATGTACCACATGGCGGGAAGCGTTGTGGTCAAGACGGAGGAGTTTGGAGATGACAAAGGACCCCCCTGCGAAATCATGCCCGCCTACTTGGTCGGCGCTCCAGCGCACACCGTTGCGAAATACGAATGCAAGTTGTGCTCGTACACCACATCCTGCAAAGTGGAGTTGAGGAGACACAACCGCAGCGTGCACCAGTCCTTCCTCTGCGACATTTGTGGCATCTGCTATTCGCGCTTCTCCTCTCTCAAAAAGCATCGCTCCGTCAAGCACCCAACCAGCAACAACAACTCCCCGGGCACCTCCTTCCTGTCCCCCAGCGAAGTCAATGATGCCGCCCACAGCACCGTCATGATGCAGTCCTCTTCCTCCTCCTCAATCCCACTCACCACGATAAAACAAGAGGAGTTCAACGACTTCCTTCAGATTAGTGCACTGCCCAAAAGTTTTGCGGAGTGCAGCAACTACTTCAACCACTCAAATTCAGCGAGTGACAGCATCAATGCTAGCAGTGCTCACGACTCCTTCGTGAATAACAGTCTCATCAAATAGGCGCCAACTCGTCCGCCTCTACCTCCTGTTCGCTCTTGCTTATTTCTATCCTCCTTCTCGCCTACCATCTTCTTCTTCTTTTTGTAGTAGTAGGGAGCGCGCGCTTATGCAATATAAAGACATTTTCGATTCTGTAACACACCATCTTGATGCTGATCAAATCTTATATTTTTGGCCCTTTGTGCGTATTTTTCTCTCTCTCTCTCTTATTTCTCTCTTGTTGCTAGGTTATTTATTATGAAGTATTATTTCCTCGTGTACATAATAGATACAATACATCTATCACTTCATATTAATTTAATTACTATTTATATCAACGAACGTTCTACTGTTTTGTATAAAAACGAATTTTTTACTATTATTTATATCATATCATTATATCCTTTTGTATGTTGTCCTAAAATTTTAAAGTTTCAATATTTCTAAAGTTGTTTGTAATATTATTATTATTAAATAAATACTTTTAAATTTCTACACCACACAAACTTGATTTAACCCATTTTAGGTTATTGTTCCTGTATAACAGGTGTCACAAAACTTTTTTGACGGATTACTCAACATTTAAAAAACACGGGCCTGAATATTGAAAAGTTAAAAAACACTGCCATTAAGAAATTCCTATCAATACTTGTTTAAAACAACATAAAGAAAACTTTTCGATGTTTTCCCTATGGATGTGACAACGCTGATATACTGAGGATACATAAAAAGTAGAAATGAACACTATATATTTCACAAATACTTATTTTGTAACAACTATCAATATCAAAATTTAGGTTGCGTCTGAGATAAACCTAATTCACGGGCTGATTCTGAGCCGTAGTTTGGTGACCTCTGCTGTAAAGGAACGCATACGAACTGGAATTTCCAATGGAATCCAATTGAGATTTATCAAAATCGTGATTTGCGTGAACTAAAATGGATTAATTCCAATCTTGGCCTTTTTTTCTGAAGCATAATTTTCATTTTCAAAAATTTATAGAGTTTTCATTTAAAAATAAATATAATAGCCCTCTATAATAAATGTTGCCTGTCATAAAATAAGACTGATGAGCCTTGAACTGGATATTTAAGATCTTAAGAAGCTCGAATTCCTTCTTGACCTTTTAGAGCAGGGGTTCTTGATCTTTATTCAGTGATGGACCCCCTTAAAAAGCGAATGAAAGCTATGGACCCTTCCATAGAAATGTTTACTTAAAAATAATAAAAAACCTTGCATGCAATTAATATTTGTACTTGCAAAAAAATACTAAAAGTTTTATTAAAATGATCCATTATAAGATGTTTTTGAATATTTATAAATTATTTTAATCAAAAAAAATGTGTAAAGTATATTTATAATTTTAAATAAAAAAAATAGGTTTTTTAACCCATTTACGGCCTATGTTCCTATTTTGGAACATAAGTAATTTCATCTTCGTCTGCTTTTTTCAATGACTTTGAATATAAATCGTCTGCGTTTTTTTTAAATATCGTCTGCTTTGCTTGACCTTAAATGGGTATGACCCTAACGAACCTCTTGAAACGCATCCATGTACCACCCCTTAGGAATGGTGTGAACCACGGGTTAAGAATCCCTGCTTTAGCGGATGAGTATTTAGAAGACTAAGTGTCTGCTTTCTTTTTTGACAATCGACATCTTAGAGTTTGATGTACTCTTTGCTGCTGACAATGATTCGCATTGATCAAATTTTTTCTTTTTTAATTAAGTAGAATTTTACTTTTGTTCCATTTCATTTTTATGCTGAATTCAAACTTGTGTAAACTCAATTATGAACCCAATGATAAATTGTGCTTTCTTTGATTTAGGAGTCTTCTTGATTGTGTTTCCCCTATTCTTACTTGGAACAGCTTCGGAATTTTCATTAATAGGTGAAACTTTTTTGTAAGCATTCAAAAATTATGTTAACTTGTTAAAATATATTTTATTAAGAAATGTTCAAAATAAAAAGGAAAAAAAATTAAAGGAAAAAAAGTTGAGAACGAAAGCGTGAAGTTTAAAAAAAATTTTAATTTCTTTGTGTCATTTTTTGAAATAATTTTAAGAAAGTGTTGCGGAGACGCCATGAATAAAAGTTGAAGGATATAATAATAGAAAAATAAGTAAAACTTTTATTCAAGCAGGTTGAAAATTTATTTATTTTCGACTACTTAATACTTTAATTTAATATAATAATTAATTTACTACTTTAATTGTATTTTTGAATTATTTAGTAAAAAAAAAAGTAAAAAAGAGAAATTTCTCTCATTTCTCGTGTTCATTTAACGATTTGTTTAGAGTGGTCGAAAATTAATAAATTTTAAACTTGTTTAAATAAAAGCTTTACTTATTTTCCTATAATAAAAAATAATGCTTGGAATAAAAAAGTGTAGTTTTCATTTTTTGTGGAATTATATTTTCATTCAACCATTTGCGCCCTCCAATTTGCAAATCACTACCCTTTGGGCCCTGTTCTATCGAGGTGTGACATGATAAATCATTAGTAGAGCATTGAAATGTGGCGAAAAATATTCCTATTATCTTTAAAGGATCAGAATTTTCAGAACTGTTCGTCTTCTTTTTCATAGTTTGTAGGTTGTTTGAAATACACAACCTTCTGTTTACATTAAATGGGAATGAAAATATAGTAGGTATGGATCATTTATAGTGAAAAATTCTAAATGTGACTAAGGAAGAAGTGACAGATTTCTTTAGTAAATTCAAAAAATACTGAACTTTATCGTTTTTGAAAAAAAAGACTAAAACAGGCCAATTCAAAATAAGCATCTAAGTTACGTTTAATTTAATAAGGATTTTTAAGTATAATCATATAAACTTAGCTTTTATAAGTAATATAACAGTGGTCGTAGTTTGATGTTATTTACGCTCTCTTTTGAAAGAAAACTAAAAAATCGTGTTGTAAAAGTTTGCTATGAAAGTCAAATTTTGAGCAAGTTTTTCAATTTTTCTATCTCTTCTTTTAAATTTTTTGGATCCTTTCAAAGTGTTTCATGTATTTAAAGCAAACGATTTTTATTTCATCCAACACTGGTGCCCCATTGGTTCTTAACCGGTTATCGACCACAGTCGACTTTACAAAAATATGAATCGTCTGCGTTTATTAATGCTTTTTAATACAAATCTTCTGCTTTATACTAGATGTCGTCTGATTATTTTGGTCGTTAAGGGTTTAAAGCATGTGC
Organism: Nectonema munidae; assembly: GCA_030549495.1. Lineage (NCBI taxonomy): Eukaryota > Metazoa > Nematomorpha > Nectonematoida > Nectonematidae > Nectonema > Nectonema munidae. The sequence continues at coordinate 688,456 of JAUIRK010000879.1, read as the reverse complement.
CTTTGAGTAGTAGAAGTTTTTTTAGCTTTAAAGTTGAATGAGCACTACTTTCTTATTTGACCTGTTATCGATCTCAGTCGAGATATGTCGACTTTACGAAAATAAAATCGTCTGCGTTTATCAATGCTCTTAATACAAATCTTCTGCTTTACATTAGATATCGTCTGATTATTATTATTCTCGTCGTTAACGAATTAAAGTCTGAAAGTAGTTAATTTTATGTAAATTATGAGTACACATTATAAGGATACTAAGTACCTGCGTTGCGTTGAGTTCAAGACGAGAAACCTCGTTTAAAACAATTTAATATTTATGCACTTGAAGTGACTAATCTTACATTAATCCCTTTTAGAACCCCTTCCATACATTACCTTAATCCCACCACGTTAACCCATTTATTACCAATGTTCCCAAAGGACATTTAAACTTCAGTAATATATATATATCATTCTATTCTGAGGGGGTGTGAGTAAGGTTGGTAGATACTGGGTTTCGATAACTGAGCGTCTTGGGTTCGATTCCGCATCAAACCTTCATCTAAGAATGCGAAGAGATCCGCATCAAACCCTCGCACTACATGTCCTTCTGCACTTACTCCGAATACGTACTCAATGTATTTTAATTAATTAATTAATTAAGTTGTTTGTAACGTTCGCACCCATCCTTTCGGATATCGTGGCCCGCCCGGAATGCTGAGTCCAAGTCTACCTGGACTTTCCATCCCACTAAACGCCTACCGGCCCTTGTTACTGCATAGCTATACCTTGTTATATATATTATTTTACAAGAATTTATGTGACAATATATAAATACAACTGAGAGAACGATACTATCCTAACGCGAACGCTCCCAATTTGGGAAACAAACTTATTGTCTAGTGATAGCTTGATTACTAACCACGTAGAATCGGGTCGCTAGAGCACTACCTAACCGTAAAAACCTTTGAATTCTTCAGAGGAAGAAAACCATATAAGTAAAATTATGCAATATCATATTGATAAAAATGTTTGACTTCCGTCAGTTCGATGTGTCTTCTGAAATACAAGTGTGTTAACAGCCTCGCTTTTGCCTAATACTAACCAAGCAAAAACAACACTTCAATTTAACACATTGCTGAACAAATTACACCACCGTTTTTTGCTTTCTACGCCACCGGATAACTTCGTTGTACTTTTAATGATGTTTGAGAATGTGATTTGTCTTCTGACTTTATAATTTTTACAATACCGTGTAGTTTTAGCCTGAGGAAGGTAAGAGCTAACATTTCGACAAATGTTTACGTTGGCATTGTCCTTCCATCTACAAACATACTCGTTTTCAGAATTCGTCTTTTTAAAATACTCTTTTTGTTGAAAATCGCACACATGTTGATGCGATTGATTCACACTAAGGAGTAAACATTACCTAACTTTTGATTACCGGTAAATTACCGACATCAAAATATCATTAGTACCGTTTTTATCTTACTAATTTATTCTTCTGTTTTAAGCGCATTTTTACACGGTGCTTAAAACAAATTTATAACCATATTTTATACCACTTCTAATGTATAATTTAAACTTTGAACAAACAGCAAATTTTAGTTTTCATTTCTGCAAATGGAATAAAACAATAACAACGGTAAAAAAAATTTTTTTTTAATTTTTAAGTTTACCTTTACCTTTAAACATTGTTTATATTAGAAAATTTATTACTATTAAAAAACAACGCAAAAAGCATAATGCATCTAATGTCTTGGGAGGAAACTGAGAGCGAAGTTTGGACGTAAAATATCCAGCAGCAGAAAAAGCCCTCTCAGATTCTACGGAGGTAGCTTTAATTGTTACCAAATATTGGTAGAGCAATTCAAGATTTTCAGTCCTCTTTCCAGTCACTTCAAATAATTTCATTTAAATCACGTTGAGAAAGTTTTACTTTTTTATTTTTGTTTAAAATTTCTCTCTTTCAAGCATTGAAACGTTATTGCTAATGTTGCATTGCGCAGAAGATTTCGGATTGCGCAGAAGATTTCGGATTGCTAGAGTCATCAACCTCAATGGAAGTAGTTTCTTTATCTAGATCAGCTACTTTTAGTGGAAACAATCTTTTAAATGTTTTGGCAAATGGAAAAAATCGACCGTTTCATCTTCTTCCGATATTGCACTTTCAGGATCTTCTAATTTTATCGGGTCCGACTTTTTACCCAAACTCCTGTAAATTGATGTATAGATTACTCAGATTCTTATTAAAAATATTTGAAAAATAAAAATTTTAATCATTTTATGTGTTTTTTTTTAATATTTGTTTTCTACATTTTAAAAATTTTCGATTTGTTTTTAAGTTTTTTATATTTTCTTTCTTAAACTACTCCAGTCTTATCAAGTTTTAGAATAAAGTTGGAGCAGTTTAGAAAGGAAAACTGTTAAAACTCAAAAAACTTTTTGAGAAAAGAAAATTAAAAAGACTGAAAAATAAACCTTTCAATTTTTTTTTTACTATTTTTTTTTAATGAAAAATGATTTTTTTGTATGAGTTTAGTAGAGTTTGGGTAAAAAGTCAAACGGAATTTATCACTGTTTAGGGAACCAAAAATTGCTACTGATCCAAGAGACCAATGTTTATTCTGATCATGTACATTAATATTCATAAATCGACGATTCTGTGAAAATGTATATTCATCTATTGTAAGTGAAAAACGACGCACATGTAGAACTTGATGTAAAAAGTATTCTTTTAACTTTGCCCTTTCTGTCTCATAGCATTTTATAACCATTTTTTAAACGCCGGCTTCAGTTGTTGGTGGTATTTTATCATACGTATTTGTTGCCAAATGTCTTTGAATGAATTCGCTTGATGCAATTTGTCTAAAACTAAAGCCATCATTGCACGCCAATTTAGCAATTTCGTAATCAAGAGATTTCTTAGTTACAAATTGTTCTAAAGTTTTGTTGATTTTGCTAGAATAGCCTTTTTTATTTTCAGATTGGTTGTTCAAATTATGAACTTTACTCAGGTGAGCAAACAGGTTTTAATACTTTATTACATTCTAACAACTAAGCTTCATCTTTATTTTTTCTTAAAATGTTGCCAAACATCTGATTTCTTTTTACTCATGATAAAATAAGTTATTGTAAAAAATTAGCGACAACCGCAATGACTTGATAAAAAAGTTAAACAAAATATTCAAACTTACGAGCAAAAAATGCGTAGTAGACAAAGACCTCAAACAACTGTAATGATTGGATTATAGCTGAAAAAAGAACAGAACACTTTTCAGATGATCACGATATAGATAGCTTTAATATAATAATAAATCAATCACATTTAATATAACAGAAAACACATGTTAATGCTGTTCGTTGTTAGCAAAGAAGAGAAGCTATCTATATCTTTGTATAAAAATATTTTTTATTTGAAACAGTTCGTGTAGGACACATATGCTTGCTCTCAAAACAGTGACTTTTCACATTGCAAGAGTTAGTTGTATGTATATAATCGTACATTATGATAGCAGTTTTAAATCTTGCTAACTATCATCTAATAAAAGAAAAAATGTCTATTTTTTGCTTAATATTAAAAGTTTAAAATATACGCTAATTTACGGGTAATAGAGATTCGGTAGCGGTAAAATATATTTCCTTCTTTTTAAAATACGCTTTTTGTTGAAAATCGCACATATGTTGAAGCGATTCACACGTATGCTTCCAATTCTTTTAATCCTTTTTTTCTGTCAACAAATAAAACGAATACGTGGAAAGGAAACTGCCAAAGTGGACTCCATGACATTCAAGATCCTCACATCCGTCTTCTCACCATAAACCTCAAAAGAAAAGGGATAAACTTTCTTAGAGCACATCATCCAAAGTTCGTAGCCAAAACGAAAGTAATACGGCACCATTGACACCAATTCTCAGTTCTTTGCGAAATATTCCAAACGAAGACCAATTTTAGTTCAATTCGGGGTACAAGGTGTGAGATCTCTGCCATTTTATTCTTATTCATTATGTTGAAAAAATTTCAGTGTAGCAATTTTTTAACATTATCTTAAAGTCTTCTTTAGGTAAGCAGTTTTATCCACTTAGAAAAATTATCCCAAAAAATTTTCCAATTTCTTTCCAATCAATATCCAAATAAATGCCATTTTGCATAGAGTAGATCTTTGACATAAGTGCTACACGTGCGAATATTCTTCTGGCAAAATTTAATTTGCTAAGGTTTTTGCTCAACTTGAAAGAACATTCTTATGGAAAGTCGCATTTTTCTTCTATTTGGCAGTGTTTGAAGTTGAAATCTCACCAATATTAAAATTTCCTTTTCACCAGTAATATCAGAACTTCATCATCTATTTCTTCAGTATCAGAAATGTTATACCAAATGCACACATGAAAATCATATTCCAATCATCATGCATGTTTATCTTGAGTTAGGGACATAGACAAACTTATTAAAGTATCTCTAACTCTAACGGCTGGGCATTAAATGGTTAAGGAATAAATTTGTTTTAAGTTACCATTTTAAGTTTTAAATTGTCTAAGGTTGAAGAGCAAAATTTTTTGTAGGAAAAAACTCTAACGCAAAAGTTTTAGTGGCCAATAATTTCTACGGCAAAAAGTCCTGAAGCGAATAGTTCTAGGACAAAAACTTTAGCCACGAGAAAATGCATAGCTTAGCGTCTATATGAGATGCCCTCTTGAAAATGCATAATGTTATATGGTTTCGAACGAGCAAGACGTTTATATCCATACTTTTAATAATAAAAATGGCTACTCTGTAGAAAATGTCCATCAAAATTTTAAGAGGAAATGGTCTCCAAAAATGTCTTAAATTTTAAATAAAATATATTTTTATATTGAATCGAGAAAGTTGATTTACTTTCTGGATTAAGTTTTCACCAGGGCGAACAAAAGTCAATTTCTTAAAAGAAAAAAAAGTCATTTATTCCCAATTTAGTTAATAAAAACTCAAAAATTTTTTTGCAATTGATTTGCATAAATTTTTTGTGTAAAATTGTTTTTAGAAAACTGTAAATTAAATAGTTAATATCTTCTTTATTTCCTGATTTTTAATGTAGATATTGTTTTAATTTGCATAAATATAAAAAATATAAAAAGCTGAAATACAGTAAGGAAAATATAAAAATATTGAATAAAGGTCCTTTCAAATAAAACAAAAAGTCAATCAATGTAAATCTATTTCAAACTAGTTAGAACTATTTTTTCTTCTGTTTTTTCGATTTTTTTTAGGTCAATAAAGTTCAAAAATAATTAAAAAACTATTTCTAAAAAACAAAAATATCAAATATTATTCAAAAAAAATTTTTATTAACCCAATATAATCCAAGAAAGGAGTCTTTGAAAAAACTTCAAATTTTCCTTTACGTCAAAAATTTCGTGCAATAAGTCAAAATTAATTATAAAATCAAAAAAAAGATTTTTAAGTCACATTATCACATTTGGGGTTGTAAAAGACAGATAGATAAATTCTATAAGTACATAAAAGTTTTCCTAGAAGCTGGAATTTTTATGCCAACCTCTAAGTAAACCTCTAAGTCTAATCCTTGAAATCAATCGACGTCAAAAATTAGAGCAAGGTGCGATCTCTAGTAATTTTATTCTTTACTCATTACTTTATAATCTTTATCCCAGCATGGTTCTCTTTTGTGCACGTAGTTTGATTTTGGCGCGTCCGTATATTTTTTGCAAATATCTTTGTATTTTAGCATTCTTGAGAAAATTATGAGTGAATTTGAACACTTATCAAACCCAATGATAAATGCGATGAATGGCATTTCTTTGTTTTCGGAGTGATTTTACTCAATCCTAATAATAAACTTTATCTTAAAAACAGTCAACTACTCAATTCAGAAAGGACATTCTAATTGGCCTTGCTTACAAACTTCTTTTTTACACAAATAAGCAAATGAAAATTATTCAAATGTAAAACTATTTAAGTTTCTTCCATTTTTATGTTAATTGCTTGGTAACTACTGTTTTAAATGCTAACATGAAATTAACATACCATAATTGGATATATTTACCCTTGATCAAAAATACCAATGCGATATTTCTTAGAAGATTACTATGAAAAAGTATCAATACTATAATTAATCATTATATGAAAATTAGTTGTCAATTTATCACTATAAATAAAAAAAGAGTGTTGATTTTAAAGAGAACATCTATTCAAATATATAAAAATGACAACTGTCAAAAAAGACTTTTCAACATATGTTGTGAAAAGATCATTTTATGATTTTGCCATCAAATAATAAATGAATAGTTCAAAAGCTTAACAGATTTACATTCCTTTACAAAAATAAACTAAATCACTAAGAAATATTAGTAATCCAATGAAGTAAAAATTGCTGCTTTTATTCTCTTTTGTCTATGGAATCTAACTTCAGGTTCGGTTGGAATAATACTTCAATAATTGATTTTAAAACTTTCAATATGATTGTGCAATGGAAGGGGTATTAGACTGGGGCTTATAAATGACGTGAAAGGTCCATGTAAAATCAGTTTTCAGCACTTCGGCCGGAACAAAAATGAATCATTATGTTGCATAGACATACGAAATCAATAAGGTATGTAATTTATATGTGTGATTAGCGTTATCTAGAATCTGGCTTTGAATAGTGATGACGTCGTTTCGAATCCAAGAATTGCAATTTCACTGATCAGCGTTTGATAACTTCTAGATGAAAAATACTCTGCAATGCTTTTAGCTTTAGCAGTGACAGAAAAATTGAAAAGGCATAATAGTAATAAACTTTATTAATAGGAGAGAAAAGAGAAGTTATATGTACTTGTGATTCAAAAATTGAGTAAATATTTTAGACAAGAAAATAGACAAATCTCCAGGAGAAACACTACTTAAAAACAAATAAGGAGTAGGATGACTTAAGTATAAATAAAGGGTATAGGAAGAAATGTTAAAATCTTCACATATACAAGAAGTTGACATCAAAGTAAAGCGCGTAAAGAGCAAAATGAGTTTTGCTAATAATGCACACGTATCTGCTTTTGATGGAAAGGAAATAAGGGCCTTGAAAGAGGTGAAACTGTGTGAGTGTGTGTTTGGGTTGGGTTGGGGTGCAATTCACGAAGTACTGGCAACGATGCCAAAATTATCGGAACTGGCGAAAGGATCCACAACGAGACTTTGCGAAGCGGAAGAAGGATCGATGAAGCAGTGGTTATTCTGAGATGAGGAGTCGCTTGTGATGAAAGAATGCTCTTCGTTGGAGCAGTGGAAGGACGAGGGCATCAAGTTAAGGTTTTCAGAGACATCCCCCTCGCGGTGCTTAAACACGCGGTGCTTGTTCAGGCTGGAAAGGCGCGTGTATCCATTTCCACATATGTCGCACAAGAAGGATTGGTGCTCGTTGCGGATGTGCTTGCGGAGCTCCACCTTAGAAGAAAAGGAGTAACGACACACGGTGCACTCGAGACAGGGATCCGGCGCGAAAATAGACACATTCTCCTTCTTAACGCCCTCTTCTGCTCCTGGAGCTGTCGTTGATTGGTGGGACGCGACGGACGAATTCAAGAAGGCGGTGTTGTTTTGAGAAGATTCGGAGTAGTTGAAGAGTTGGGATTCGGTGTCGGAGAGAAAGATCTTGTTGAAGTCTTTGGCGCGGTGCTGCTTGTGGATGTGTCGGTTGAGGAGTTTCTGACTGATGGTGATGTAGGCGCACATGTTGCACTTGTACTTGGTTTCATCGAAGTGAACGATTTTGTGGCTGCGAAATTTGATTTTGTTGAAAGTTTTGTAATCACATGAAGGACACTCGATCAAGCTCAGGCCTTTTTCGTGGTAGCTGATGTGTCGCTTCAAGAGAAAGTCGCAAGAAGCTTTGAAAGAGCAGTGCGTGCACACGTGGTGCTTCGTACCTGGCTTCACTTCTTCCATTTCTAAAAAAAGTAGGACGCGGAATGAAACACGTGTTGCAATTATGTAATTTTGTTTGCCGAGATCGCGCTAATTTTTTAATCAAATTAACAAATCTCAGATTTTTAAAATTTCGCGGTAATTGTGAAAAATTTAGAAATAGCTTTTCATTTTTAAGACCTTTTTCGTATAACCAGTATAGAATATAAGCTATGAAGGATCGAGTAACCCTCATGCTCTATTACCTAATGGATAGTATATAAAATTTAGGAGTTCCCATCTAAGAGGAGAAGCGTCGGCATAGTACGGTTAGGGAGTCGGAAACCGAGTCCGTTCATGAATTAATTTTTTTTTTAGGTATTTAAAGAAAGAAAAAAAAAGTTTAATTTATGTAAGCCTATGGAGTGACTTTTGTTTAGACAACGTGGGAAGAAGCGAAGAAGTGGCCTTTCATCAGAGGGTTATACATTTATTCATCTTCCTTCCAGGTTGACTAAGCATGCAGGTCTAGGTTTCCTAATTCATGATAGTTTGACTTTTAAAATCTCTAATAAATCAATAATCAATATATGAGAGACTTTTGAGTCGTTTTCTGCTGATATAATTTTTCCTTCAGCGAACAATTTAATTTTGCATAATATTTATCACCCTCCTTCCGTGTGTTCAGGCATTTCTACTTTTAATGAAGAAATTTCAAATTGTTTGGAAAGCAAAATATGAGCTTCAAATGAGAATATTTTTTCGGAGATTTTAATGTCAACTTGTTTGATATTGACAAATGTAGGAAGGTGAGCGAATTCATTGATATTTTTACAAACCTGTTATATATGGAATCACGCGTGAAATATCTTCCACAATCTTTTTATACCCTTTAATTTAAATATATACAGGGCATATATTTTTCCTACTTTCATTTCTGACCATAGTATTATTCTTTTATCTATAAGATTTGAATGAGGCCTTTTTGAGTAATAACTATATTTAATTGGTATGACTCCCAAAGAATACTGCGATTCTTCTGAAATTATTTATTGAATTCAATTATTTCAATGAAAATCCACGAATGTAATTTTAGAAAATATGTCAGGAATAGAACTAAAACAAGGTAAACTGTTGGATGACTCAAGAAATTCTCAATCTCATTAAAAACAAGACAAATTGCGTAAAAAGATAAAAATGTTCGATTGATGCCAAATTTAGAGTTGAATTCCTGAAATGTCGAAATGAGATAAAAAGAAAAATTAAATTACAATAACAGTTATATTTTTCCAAACTTTTTGAAAAAGTTAATTCACCAAAAGATACACTTGGTCTAACTTGAGAAAAATAATAAATCAAAAAAGTGCCAAAAATTATATTGTTCAAGCTACAGAAGCAACTGTTATTGATGGAAGAAGAGTATTGGAAGTTTTTAATGAATATTTTTCCCCAAGTAATATCTCTACTACAAATAATGATTTGTCTCAACTTCAACCTTTGGATAATAAACATTATTTTTTCTTGAAAAAAAATAAATAAAAGTGCTGTTATTATTGCAATGAATGAAATTAAGGTGAAGGGAAACTTGCGATATTTACGATATATGTATACACAAACTGAACTTTCTAAAAGATTTTGTGCTAGATTATTTGGTCATGTCATAGCTTTCAACTCGTCTATTGAATTCTGTGATTTTCCTACTTCTCTCAGTTAACAAAAGTATTCCTATTCTCAAAAAAGGTGATAAATTATCAGTCGAAAACTATCGACCAATTAGTATAATCAGCACTATTTCAAAAATATTTTAGAAATTTTTACATAATCAAATTTCTGCTTATTAAGAAAGGATAATATATTGCATCTCTATCAGTTTGCTTTTCGTAAAAAATACAATACTGAATACACGCATACATACATTCTTTGTTGAAAAAGTTCAGCAACATCTAGAAAACTCTACGCAAGTTCTAACTAATTTTCCTGGATTTCAAAAAGGCTTTTGACAGTATTTCGCACTACTTACTTCTTGAAAAATTAGCACATTTTGGCTTTTCCACGTCAACCATCAATTTTTTCAAATCCAATCTATTGTCCCGACATCAAGTAGTTAGTATTAATAATATATTATCTGCTTCTAGACCTATTTTTCCAGGAGTTCCTCAAGGCTCGATCTTAGGGCCTTTATTCTTCTCTTTATACATAAATGATATCTATAATTCAAACCAAAATTTCACTTTCTTGTTGTTTGCAGACGACGTAACATTGCTTCTTCCCATCTAAACAGTTGCCAATAGCAAGGAAACTTTAGACAATTCAATTAAGTCTAATTTTTTAACAGTAACAAAACGGTGTACAGCTAATTTTTTGAGTTTAAACTGTGCTAAATCCAAAATGATGTTTTTTCAAATAAAAAATGTAAAAATTGTGAAATAAATACGGATATACTTGGTATTGAGTTGCTTAGTAAATGAAACTTTTTGGGCCTATTTATTAATAATAACTTTATATGGACTGACCATCTAAACTATGTATCAAAAAAATTAAACTCTACTTTTGGTATACTAAAAAGATATAAAAAAATTTCGACGTAAGTGTAAAGTTAAAACTTTATAAAGCGCTAGTTTTATCACATTTTAATTATGGCGTAGTAAACTGGGGTTATTCTAATATATGTAAAATTGAAATGTTGCAGTAGTCTTCAATTTAGGTAATAGAGAAGATACAGCAATCCACTTTATTAACCCATTTTATGGCCAATGTTCCTATTTTGGAACATAAGTAATTTCATCATCGTCTGCTTTTTTCAATGACTTTGAATATAAATCGTCTGCGTTTTTTAGATATCGTCTGCTTTGCTTGGCCTTAAATGGGTTAATAATAGTTTGTTAAAGTTAAATGATATACATTTACTTCAATTATTATCTAAATTTATATATAAATATCTTTATGATTTGCTCGCTGGAATCGTTTTGGCTTGGCAATCTTTTGAACATCAGAAACTGAATACTTCTTAAGATCATCAAAAAAACTAGTTGTCCCACAGTATCGACTGAAAAGTTCCAAAAAGTTATTAAAGTACAGAGTTGTCTGTCTGTCTCGTTTTGAAACAAATTTCTTCAAGAACCAAAGTTATGTGAAAATTCCTTTTATAAGTTCAAAAATTTACTCAAAAACTTTTTCATATACAATTACAAAGAGTGAAAATAAAATATCATCTATATATCTTCTTCTACTTCTCTATTCTGTGCAGATCTTTGTCTTTTATAAATGTTATTTCATTACCTTAAAATCTATTCACTTCTTCTGGAACTACGGGGACGTCATCCTTCCAGGTCCCTCTTGCTTCAATTCCAAGCATTCCTTTGGCTTCTCTTCCTTTTCTTCGCTCTCTCAACTTCCTATCAATCAACGTCATCATCGCACATACTTTCCACCTTCCTTTGTGCTTTTTGTATATCATTGATATAAATACAATTATATTTTTTGCGCTCATTTGTTTTTGTTCAGCTACACTATTAATAATATGACATGAAACAATATTCTTTTTAATCTCAGTTTTTCATTCAGGGTGTAATGTATATACCAGCGGCCATAAGGCTATCTACACACTCTTGCAGAATTTGTAAGTAAAAATTTTACTCAATACAATATGCTCATTAATATATATACATTTAATACACCTGCTGAAATAAATTTCTTTCTTTCTTTCTAAATTTTGTGAAATTTCCATAACCAAAAGTTAACTAGATTTGTTAATTAAAAACCTTACAATTAAATACATAGCATCTTTGCAATGCTCAGAGCCCCATGTACCTGCCAATATAAAATATCAAATATTTTTCTACTGCCAATAAATAATCAAAATAACTTTCAAAAGAGGCCGGTGAAGGTGAGGGGGGCAGGGGCCTCTCTACCCCTCTGTATTCGCCCGTGGTTAGACCTGCTATGACTTTATAGTGTATAAGTCTGGATTTTAAAGAAAAGTAAGGAAACGTGCTATTAAGATAACCGACACAAGCAAATCAGGATGGCATGCAGTGTTCAGAAGAAAGCAAGAAGAGTGTCGGGAAAACCGATTCCAGGAAAAGAGAGTCTTGCCCTCAAAGATGAGGATGCCAAATTAAAGGATTTATGGAGAAATGGGATCAAAGCCACCGACGTCTTAAAAGGAGATAATGTGTAGGTGAGAAGTTTAGAAGAGAATGAGCATTTTCAAAAAAAAATTATTTCTGCAATTTTTAAAATCGGTTAAAAATTTTCTAATCATTTTTTTCAATTTACTGTCATGGTTTTATGTAAATTATATGTAAAATCTTTAGTGAAATAAATTATATTATAATTAAATTTCTATATCAAGGTTAGTATAAAATGGGCATATACTGAGTAATGTAAAATGATTATTTTAAGAAGTAACTAGTAAAACTGCAACAAAAATTAGCAACCCTATCTAACTAACTTAGCTGACTAATTCACCACAACCGAACTGTAATTCACAGATTTCCAAATCTTGAGTAAATAATATTAAATCAGACATATAAATACTTTTACTAGTGTAATCATATCTTTAAAAATGGCATTTTCATGTTCTAGCACTTGCAATAACTAATAAAATTGCTTTTGTTTTTCGTATTTTATGTATATCAATGAGGACAAAATTTTGGTGAAATTAACCGTTTAATTACCATCCCAATTCTTCGTGGACAACGTCTACGTACAAATGCGAACGCTAGATACGTGGAGATACTCGCAACATCACTACTAATTTGCATCTAACACATAAAGCTTTTGAGTAAAAGAATGTAACAAAAAGGAAATCAAAATATACCTCAAATTTTTGATCAGATATGTCTTATATTCCAAAGCAGCCACAAAGCTTATTGTTTCCAAAATGTCGGAGGGGAGTTGGGTGCTGCGTATATATAGAGAGAGATAGTGACTGAGTGTCTTTGTTTGGTATATGCGTGCCTACTGACTATTATTATTCCTCATTTCATACATAGATAAAAATATAGTGTTGTGAGGTTGGTATTTCACAATGAAATACATGATGAGTGAAGCTAATTGCCATAAAGTATGAACGATTCTCGTACTCTGCTATAAACTGGATGATATACGCCATTTATCATTGCCTTGATGCGAATAGATATGAACTTCTCACCGATAGCCATGTTGAAAGAAATTAAATGCAAGAAGTATGACGATTATAACATAACCTCGTTTTACAGTAGCGATGTTATGGTACAGTGGATGATGATGATGCATTGTGCATCTTTTAGAAAGAAGCCATGATGGCAGAGTGCTGATGAGTTGTGTGATTTCTCCACATTCATGAGAATCACGATGAATGAAATGTTATAATATACATGTCTTCAAGCTGTATAAGATTATTTTGTGTTAAAGAATATGATGAATGAAAATAAATGTGTGTGTGTGTATGAAAAATTGGTATATGCCTTGCTACAGATATACAATTTAGGTGTTGGCTTGATGTGATGAGATATATAAACTTGTCAATAAGAGCAATGATGAAAGATATCAAAGGCAATGAAGAGTATGATCTCAACTCTCTATATTTCAAGCGAGTAAAACCTCATTCAAAAAGATTATTTATTTAATTTTCAAAAACTTGGATCTCTTTACCCATTTAACCCGTTAACGACCAGAATAATCAGACGATATCTAATGTAAAGCAGAAGATTTGTATTAAAGAGCATTGATAAACGCAGACGATTTTATTTTCGTAAAGTCGACATATCTCGACTGAGATCGATAACAGGTCAAATAAGAAAGTAGTGCTCATTCAACTTTAAAGCTAAAAAAACTTCCACTACTCAAATGCACATGCTTTAACCCCTTAACGACCAGAATAATCAGACGACATCTAGTATAAAGCAGAAGATTTGTATTAAAAAGCATTAATAAACGCAGACGATTCATATTTTTGTAAAGTCGACTGTGGTCGATAACCGGTTAAGAACAAATGGGGCACCAGTGTTGGATGAAATAAAAATTCTCTGCTTTGAAACACTTTGAAAGGATCCAAAAAATTTAAAAGAAGAGATAGAAAAATTGAAAAACTTGCTCAAAATTTGACTTTCATAGCAAACTTTTACAACACGATTTTTTAGTTTTCTTTCAAAAGAGAGCGTAAATAACATCAAACTACGACCACTGTTGTATTACTTATAAAAGCTAAGTTTATATGATTAATCTTAAGAAAAAGATTTATTAATTGATAAAATAAAATTGGAATACACCACTAAACATATAAAAAAAGAATTTAAAAAGAAAGACATTGCATATTTATAGTTGGGAAAATAATTCAAAAGGCCTACAAGCCGCTGATATGAATAAAACCCATATTACATCAATGAAATAGAAATACATCATATAGAATATTCATAAAAATACTAATAATAAAAAAATCCTTTAGAATTTTTCACTATAAATGATCCATACCTACTATATTTTCATTCCCATTTAATGTAAACAGAAGGTTATCATTTAAAATTAGGAAAGGGAGAAAATCATGTACCAAACTACTTATTAAATATCGCCAACTTTTTTAGTTATATTAAAAAATATTAGGACTTTTAAAAATTAGTTTTGTTCGCATAGTATTTTTCTATTATAGTATTTTGAATGAAAACTTTAAAAGTCAAATATATAAAATGGCAGAGGCGCACATCCTCAAAATTTAGGGAAGGGGAGGGGGCGAACGTTTTTTTATATAATTTTCATAATTTATTATAAGAGAATGTTTGTGCAATGAACACACCACCATTATTATCCGATATTATGCTTGCAACGTAAGCTCTCAATCCCACCACAACTGCGCTAAATTTATCAAGTCAAATTACCTTGTTTGAAATTCTGATTGCATCACTGCCTTCTAGCTCAGTAGTTTCCAAAATGGAGTGCGCGGTGCCCTACGGGATTGCGAAGCAGTTCCATGAAAACCGAGAAGGGATCACAGAGTGGATCGTTTTGCACAGCATATTGGATCATTTGTGATTTTTGCCAATAAGTCACATTTAAAAGAATGAAGAATTTAGACGTTGAATTTAGTACTATTTTTATTCTTTTATTGCTTTTCAGGCCTAATTTGTAAATGTGCATGTTTCTTACTGCTTTAATAAATGAAATATGACAACTCATACTTGACATTTGGTTTTACTGCATTATAAAGTCTGGTGGAGAAGAGGAACATAAGTGCTTTTTTTTCTGTTAGCATCCACTTTTCTAGACACCCGTAAGTGAGGCTTCTTGCTCTGGAAATGAAGCACTCGAGTTCACTAAACATCAAGATGAACGATTGCACAAATCTAGGTTTGATAACATAGGAATGTTTTTGCAAAAGATTAAGTATGGTTTGAAAGCTCTCTATAAAGTTTCAAAAAAATAACTGCTGTCAATCCGACAACAAGGGAGAACAGTTTATATTACTTTGCTGCAAAGATATATTGAATGTGTTAAAAAGTTCTGAACTCATAAAGTTGAAGCATGTCTTCTTGTCAAACGATACCGTTTGATTGAAGGATATGCTAAGAGAGGTGTCTGATGACATAATATCAGAGGTGGTTTTATTAATTGGGAATTGGATTGAACTTTTTTGCAATAACGAACACGATGCAGCAAACTTAGCTCAGCTTTGCGTTTACGTGACAAGCAAGCACATGGTATAAGAACTCTTGTTTCGTTAAACTCTTAGCCTTAGATTAGAACAACTGCAAGAGAAATATTTGACAAGGTGGACAGTTTTTTATAGCACATGGTATTAAGCCGGAACATGCATTTGAAGTGTGTACTGACAGCGCTCTGGCAATTGTTTGTTGTCGCTCTAGTTTTCAGACTCTGGTGCAAAATTCTTCAGATGTAATTGGTACACAGTGCGCTATTCATCACCAAGCCTTAATAATGAAAACCATACTTGATGGCTTCAAAAATGTTCTCAATAAAGTCATTAAAACAGTATTTAATGAAGGCAAATGCCTTCAACTCTTGTTTGGTTTTTAGAGTTAGGCAAATAAAAGCAGCACTTAAATATGAGGTTGCTTTCCAAAGGAAAAGTTTCGAAGCGATATTATGGAAAGAAATCCAGAAATTTCTGAAAAGAAAACCAGTCATGCATGCAAAATTTTCTGATGGCCGTTTTCGTATATTCCTATCAATTTTAGTGAACATATTTGAATCCATGAATTCGCTTAACCTTGCACTGCTAGGAAAAGAGATCACAGTACTCGATTGGCACAACAAATTGACAGCCTTTGAAATGAAGTTGGAATTATGGGATGCTTAGACAAGGAAAATGTTACTCGATTTTCGAACAGGTTTGTTAATGAAAATAAGATTTTTACCAATGAAGATGTCTTGGAGGCCATAAAACACAGTGTATTAGCCAAGAAATTTCTCTCTTTATTTTCCAAGCCTACTAACATTTAAAAAATACATACTAATTTATCAAAAACTAGATTATAATATCGATTAGTAATCTGGCCTCAGAAAACTTCTTAATTCAAGAACAGTTTATTGATTTGATTGAGGATGTGCAAAACGTTTTTTGAGAAACGTCTAATAGCGATTTTTCGATTGAAATGGGACGTTGCAAAGATGGCTCTGAAAGTTCTGATGCGATTTACCACTGCATATGAGTATGAGCAAGCTTTTTCCATGCTACATGCCATTGAAACAAAATCTTTTTTTGTATTTGATAAACAGAGCCAAACAGGTTTTAGCAAAACAGATGATTTGAAAAAATTGTGTTCATTTTTTAGTACATTACTTTATATGTTGATATATTTTTTAAATGGGACCCCAAGTCATTAAAAAATTATTGAGGAACAGCCACGCCGAAAATTTTTACAAAGTTTGTGAACCAGTGTTTAAGCTCTACAAGACAATAAAATCATTCATATATGATAGATCATCACTCATGGGTAAAGTTAAAAAATTTGTAAATTATAAGCATAGAGTGAGTATCTTTTCAATTCCTTTTCATCAAAAGTTCATCATAATCCAATACAAATGCAAAAAAAGATTTGCTGAGAATTTAATCATTAAAGTGGAAAAAATTATTGATGGTTTATTATTTTTACTCTTGGGGTATTTTGTGTTATTTGGGCATATTTTTGAATGTTTAGTCAGATGCTTTAAAAGCTCTTTTTCATTAATACCTTTTGATAGCGTTCTTCCTTTTTCTGTAACAAAGTTTCGTCTCAATCGCACCAAATTTTCTCCCAATTTATTTTCCCACTTTACTCCATATGCATTGTCTTCCTCTTCAGAAGATGAATCTTCGGAATTCTCATTTTCAGAAATAAAAGTAAAATCTTCTGAATCCTCTTTAAAAACTACATTAGTGAGCTCGGAATTTTCTTCGATATCTTCGTCTTCACTTGGAATATTCGCAAATTCTGTAGTTGTATCCTACAAAATTCTGTAGTTGTCCAAGCTGCATGCTTCGATAAAAGACTTTTTTGGTCATACTGTAAAAGATATGGAAAGCAGAAAAGAAAGAAAGAAATGAAAACAGAGAAGACATAAAGCATGATAGATGATCCATATGATTCGTGTGACAGGCGGAAATAAAATGTATATTTATTCTCTTTCAGTATATCAAGCTTCAAATAACAGCTGTTGTATGCATTACAAAAGCAACATAGCAAATCTCAAAGAAAGTGTTTGACTACAAAATGTAATCAGTTTCAATAGAGATAAAAAAACCTAAAATGAAGTTTTTTCTTGATTTTTAAAAAGGGTATTAATTTATTATGACTACATTTTGTAGTCATTTATCCCAGAGGCGCACATCCTCAAAATTATTGGGGCGAATTTTTTCCCTTCCAATTTTCAAAATTACTGGTCTGGAAATACCACGGGAGACGAAATATTCAAGCAATCATTTAAATGTATATAGCGCATACCTAAATTTATAAGACTATTATATATTTTTTTTACAAAATTGATGAAATTTAAATACTATACTTCCAGCGAGAATATTTTAGTTAAATTTGCATATCGCATATACACTAGCTTAAAAAAATGCTAAATTATGGGGGGGGGGGGGGGGTGAATAGGCTTTTCATTTGAAAAAGAAGTAGTCTATCAGGCACACTTACAGGAATTGATGAAAGGATATTTGATTGATAGAGAAAACAACTGAAAACAAATAACTGAAGGTTGGAGAGTTTTATACGAGTGAATGTAGTCTGAAGGAAAATGGTCTACTAGACACCCTGCGATGTTTGATTCAGGGGCGCACATCCTTGAAATTATTGAAGGTTACGGACTTTCAAGCGTCTTCCAAAAAAGACAACAAATTTTTCGGAATTCCTACTCCTCTCTTGTCTATTCTATTTCATTCTTAATTAAGCTTAATGTAAACTTTAACCCCCGCCCTATTAAGCTTAACGTCAACAATGAATGAGGACTTATATATAGCTCCTTCTTTCTCACTTCAAATAGATTCGCACCATCTCCAAATTATGTGTAGAAAAGGGGTAAAGATATCAATTAAGAATAAAAAAATTGGAAATTTTATTGAATGAAAAAAATCATTCATTAATTTTCAGTTGTTAAATTTCTTCTTCCTAAAAAATGAAAATGTTTTATTGAGAAAAATAAATTAAAAAACACATCCAAATTACATAACTTTTCTGAGGTAATTTCTATCAAAAAATGAAAAAACAGAACCAAAGTTAGAAAACTTGGTATAAGAATTTTTTCATTCTTTTTAGTGTATAAGAATAAGTGTATGTTAGTTAAACTAAAAAAAGGGTATAAAATGAAGATAAAATTGTGCAACCAAAAACCAAACAATAAATTAAGATTGTATTACTTCATTTTTCTCAGCATCATTCAAAAATAGTTTAAAAGCTAAATTGATGCAAGCTACAAAAATCTACAAAAAGTAAAACAACTTTAAACATTTTGCAATGATTTGCCTTTTATAATAACTTTTAAGGAAAAAAAGTCTATCAGAAAAAGTTATAGAGCTTCAACAAGAACTAAAAAATTTTATAGCATAACTTAAGTTTTTTCAAAACTAATTTGAGGTATCCCCTGCACAGCATACTCTTGGGTGGCATGGAGGGTTGGTTAAGATGATGGACCGAGCACGGAAGACTCTGGATTCGATTCCTCATCGATACCAATTTGTTCATAGTTTGACATAAGCTTAAAGTTTATATTAAAAATAATATAAGAAAAAAAAACCTTTCCTTTTTCTCAAAATAAAAAATTTGCTACATAATTTAAGAAAGGAGACAAAATAAACTTATAAAGCAATTTTCACTATTTTAAAATGAAACTGTCTCTGTTCTCAGAATAATTTCAAAATAATAGAAGGCATAAAAAATGAAATAGTTTATTTGATATTTTCAAGTTTTTATAAGCTTGAAAATGGCACGTTGAAGTAGCTAACCCTTATAGGGTTATTTGGTAACGCTTGTATTTTTTACAATTTGGAAAGAATCATAGTATACAAAAATGGTAGTTTAATCACTTTTCATAAAATTATTTAAGTTTAAAAACACAAAATCATTAAAAAAAACTATTTAAACAAACATAAATCATAGTATACGAGAACAAGAAAATTATTGCGTTTTTTGACAGCTGTTATAAATAGATCAAGTAAATTTTTAACAACTGAAACATTTTGTTTCGATATTATATTTTTATTATAATAATCAACAAATTTTCTTAAAAAAATGATTTAATTAGTTATGTACAGTGTTACTTACAACAACGGAACATTATAAAAATATCTCTGCTTAAATATTAAACAAATAGAGTATTTTTGCTTTTAAACTGAATAGCTAGTCAAAATATTCAGCTATTAAAAAAAATTTATTGAGTTGAAAAAATTAAAGTTTTCAAATGTTACAAAATGTAACCAAAAGTACTGATAGAGATTAAGTGACTTTTGTTGAAAAAGTTCTTAGCGCGAGTCTAACAATATTCATTGATATAAAATTGTAACGATTGAAAACTATTTTTCTCATTTAAAAACAAATAAATTTTCATTTTTGCAAAATGTTTGGTGTATTGATGGAACTAAATTTTTACCAAAAATCTCTGTGATTAATTTGAATGGCTAAACTTTGGTATCATGAAAAAAGGTTCTGAAAATATAGAACTTATATTTCGCTAAAAACTAGTGTCTAATGAGATAAAATAGAATTATTTTTAATTTAGCTTTAAATACAAATTAGAGAGAAGCAGTGGCGTAGCCAGAAAAAAGTTGATAGAGGGGGTGGAGGGAGGCATAATTTAAAAACTTAAAAAACTTGACCAATATTATTTATACTTTCTTGATCCTTTCATTGAAGAAATTTTCGAAAACTGATATCGCATAAGGTGAATGCGGAGCACCATGAGGTAAAGGGGAGGGGGCACGGGACCTCATGCCCCAGCCTAGGAACGCCACTGCAGAAATGAGAGCTGAATGAGATAGGAGAGCTTAAACAAGAGAAGAGAGCTTGAGTGAAAGAAGAGAGCTTGAATGAGAGAAGAGAGATTGAATGAGAAAAGAGATTGAATGAGAGAAGAGGGCTTGAGTTTTAGCAGAGAAAGCGAAAAACAGAGGAGATAGAAAGAGAAATAGAATCACTGTGACAGAAGAAGATGAAAAAACCTAGTGGATCATCAACATGTGTTTGCTCAAAAATACTAGAAGACACTGTGATAAACACTGCTTACTTTTTGTGCGCATATTGTAACAATGGATTATTATTATTATTATATAGCTCTCACATCGTTTGTAAAATATTTTTGATAGGAATTTCAGAGCAGCTTGGCATGATGTTTGACTCGAAAGTCTGCATTCCCTCTTTTATTCTCTTATCTTACAGTATCATGTATTCGCCCACGGATGTGTGCCCCTGATTTATCGCGATAGAGTTAAAAGTTAATAGCTATAAATGAGTAATATCATGTGACCAATGAAAATTTGATGAGCCCATTTTTATTTCAAGAACAGCGCTTTTGGCTTTCCTATTATTTTCTGTATGCGTGTATCATGTATATAGGAAAGCGCCATTATGTTGCTTCAGTGTATATAGGAAAAACACATTGATTATGATCAATAAACATAAACAAATTAGCGAAATGACGTGAACATAGCGGAATCATGTTGGCAATGATGAATAAACAAAATTTTAATGTTTTTTGATGTAATTAAGAGAAATTTAAAGCTTTTTGGATATTTTACTTCATCTAACGGTGAAAAAGTTCATGGGTCATGAGTGACCCATTGTGTCTTAACTCGAAACTAGAGAGTCTAAGTAAAAAATTTTCAAAAATATAATTCCAACTTTAATTATTCTTCGAAATCATCTAGAAAAATTAAATTTGTAAAGTATTTATCGGTTTATACTTATAGTTCACAATTGACTAATAAAAAAACAAACCTTACTAAGGGAAAGTAGATGTCCTCAAGTTCACAAAAGTTGACTTTGATGTGAATTACAAGTGTAATAAAAAAGAGAATAGAGCAGGGGGTATGGTGGAAAATTAGGAAAAATATATTGACGTTATCTGCAAATGAGCCTTATTTCTTAATCTATATTATGTTCTAAACAACAAGCAAAACAATTCATTGTAAAAAATGACTTTATTTTTTAAAATAAACAATGAATGACTTTATCGCAAATGAAAATTCATGAAACAATTTCGATTTTTTTGCACAAATAAATACTTGTTCCACGCTAAACAAAAAGTAAATGTTTTGTTGTCTAGACCATTTTTGTTGCAGTAAAAACATCTTTTTCTGTTATCTGAAAATCTTGGTAGATGATTCTCGTGCTGAATTTCTAGTCCTCCTTGAAAACTTGATATATCATTTTTGTAAATTC
Organism: Nectonema munidae; assembly: GCA_030549495.1. Classification (NCBI taxonomy): domain Eukaryota; kingdom Metazoa; phylum Nematomorpha; class Nectonematoida; family Nectonematidae; genus Nectonema; species Nectonema munidae. The sequence goes on along the minus strand of JAUIRK010000879.1, from coordinate 666,758 downwards.
TTGATGTAAAATCGTTTATCATTTTTCTCGACACTTTTTGTTTGAATTCAAACAAAGATACTTCTTTATCTTTTTCATTATTATGTATCATTTTATACATAATAAAAGAATTAGTTAGTTTTGCAAGTTTCCAATAAGTCAAAGAACATTCTCAAATAAAACTTTTTAGTTGGTTAGATTTATCTACTCCACCCATAAATTCGTTATAGTCGAGCACCATGGTGGGTATTGTTTGAATCATAGCATTTCGTTTTCCTCTTCGTTCTGATCTTTTGCTTATTAGGTTTAAAACAATTCGATACTATTCACTAAATTTATTTTTCTCTCTGTAGTTTGTGAAGAATAAATTTCGCCTTTTTTAAACTGTTTATCTTCTTTCAAAGTATATGGAATGTTTTTTCTGTTAGGACGCATTATGCCATTTTCATGTAAATGAGACATCAAAGAAATAGTAGTAAAAAAATTATCAAAATAAACATGGCACCCTGCGCCTTTCAATTCACTCGTTAATTTCATAACTACAGATTCCTCCGATCCATACTCGCGAACTTCTGCTTTTCCACAATACGGAATAAGATTGTAAACATAGTCAGAAATTTCAGCCAAAACCCATACTTTAAAACTCCTTTTAATAGGCTTGGCTTTAACATATTGCTTCATTATGTTTTGACCTTTAAATTTTATCATTCTTTCATCTACACTTAGTTTTTTTTCTGGGTATAAACAAGATTGAAACGATATATTGAGATGGTCAAAAACATTACATATTTTTTTTGCTCTATCATTGTTTTTAGAACTATTATTATCATTAAAATGTAAAAACTTTCTAATTTGTAAGAATCTATTTAATGACATGATAGAAGATATATATGGGACTGTCAAATCAGGATCTTTGGACCAATAATGTCTTAATTTTGGTAAAACATGGTAACCCATTATCAAATGGATTCCGAGAAAAGTACAAATTTCAAAAAAACTTGTTTGAAAAACAAAGCCGCTTTGAGATGCATATAAATTTGTTTGAGGCACAATTATGTTTTTAACTAAATTTTCAAAATCACTTACGATATTCAAGACATCATACGCAAGAGGCTCTTTTGAAGTTTGTAAAAAAGTTTCAACTTTGAGTTTGAACTTACCATGGGGAATGGGTGAGGATACGATCGGCAAAACAGGATTCTTTATTTTATTTGATCATGAGATTGTATCTTCTTCCAATATAGACTCGGTATTCAGCAATAAAAAAGATTCATCAGTACCGATTCGCACAGAATCATTTACATTATCAACAGCTTCACTCAAAACACTGTCATCTTCTTGATCAATTTCAGGTAAATCATCATCATCAGAATTTTCAGGAAAAATAACTTCTAAAACGCTTCCATTGTCTAGTAAAAATTCTCTTCCTTTTTTGTAGTTACTCATGTTGAAGATGAAACAAAGAAATAAGTGATAGAGAAAATAGAGAGCAAGTGATTGTAGAAAGAATGATGGGGTATGTTGTCTGAAGAATAACAAGAAAAATAGAAGACAGATATATCAAGCACTTTGACAGCTTTTCTCATCTTTTCATTCTCTATCTCTTTCATGTTTGTGAAAGTAGATATCAACTGCTCTTTAAAAATCAACTTCCAAATCTGCTTGATATATGCATCTTCTATGTTTCTGTTTTTCAATTAAATTTTCTGGAACCACCTGCTTATAAGACACAATGGGTCACTCATGACCATGTATAAAATGGCTATTTTTGAGAGCATTAGGATTTCAAATTGATATTTACCTGCACCTTGCATAAGTTAACAAATAAAGGTTTTGTAAAAATTTTTTTGTCTCTATTTTTCAATATTTTTTGCTAAATTTTTAAATTTTATGTTTCTTTATTAGTTTGAAAAAAATTTGTTACATGCTGAAAATATAAAAAGCATCCAAATTAAGAAAAACAGTTATATCGCAGTGCTAAAATCAAGAAAAAAATATGAAAAAGAAATTGTTTTTAAAAATTTTTCAATTTATATTTTGGGTCACCAGAGATTCATTGTGACTCAAAAGATTAAACACGTTTGATGAGTTGAATTACGGTTAATAGGTTAATGTATGATGTTTGTGATAATTGCATAGGGTATGATGAGTTAAATTAATTAGTAAAATATTGTATGATGATTGAGAAGATAATTACGTCAGGTATGATGAGTTTATTTGAAAATATGTTGTAAATTAGCGAAATGACGAGTGCATAGCGGAATCATGTTGGCAATGATGAATAAACAAATTAAACACGTTTGATGAGTTGAATTAGACGGTTAATAGGTTAATGTATGATGTTTGATGATAATTGCATAATGTATGATGATTATATCCGATGAATTAATTAGTAAAATATTGTATGATGGATGTTTGAAGATAATTACGTCTGGTATGATGAGTTTGTTTGAAAGTAATATGTTGTATGATCAATGTTAAAACTTGTGTAATTGATATTGAATCATAATTACAGGATGGAAAAACATGAAAAATTTTTTTAAGGGTAATATTATAGTTCATTAAGGAAGAATTTTAAAAATTTGAATGTTTGTCTAGCTACCACATCGAAGCAGAAGTGGCTTAGTGTCTTGCTCTGGTCCAGGCTCAGAGTCCTTCATCTATAAAAAAATTGATTGAGCTTTGCTACCTATTAATATATATATACAGCCACGTAGCCAGCTATGGGGCACTTGGGGCGGGCCCCTACATCTAAGTTATGGGCCCCACCATCAAAAAATGAATTTTTTTTTTAGTTGTTATTGTATTCATAGGGAAGAGTAATCTTCCATAGCTGAACACGATGGGGATTCGAACCGAGACCATTTGGATTCCTCATCGATACCAATTTGTTCATAGTTTGACATAAGCTTAAAGTTTACATCAGTGCCTTGTCAATGAAAACACACCCACGGCACCTTTACCTTACCTTTTTCTCAAAATGAAAAATTTGCTACATAATTAACATAAGAAAGGAGACAAAATAAACTAATAAAGCAATTTTCACTATTTTAAAATGAAACTGTCTGTTCTCAGAATAATTTTAAAATAATAGAAGGCATAAAAAATGAGATAGTTTATTTCATATTTTCAAGCTTTTATAAGCAGCAAAGCCAACGTAGAAGTAGCTAACCCTTATAGGGTGATTTGGTAACGATTGTATTTTTTACATTTTGTAAGGAATCATAGTATACAAAAATGGTAGTTTAATCACTTTTCATAAAATTATTTAAGTTTAAGAACACAAAATCATTAAAAAACTAAAACAAATAGAATATTTTTGCTTTTAAACTGAATAGCTAGTCAAAATATTCATTCCCAAATAGCTATTGAAAAAAAATTTATTGAGTTGAAAAAATTAAAGTTTTCAAATGTTACAAAATTTAACCAAAAGAACTGATAGAGATTAAGTGACCTTTGTTGAAAAAATTTTTTTAACGCGAGTCTAACAATATTCATTGATATAAAATTGTAACGATTGAAAACTATTTTTCTCATTTAAAAACAAATAAATTTTCTTTTTGCAAAATGTTTGGTGTATTGATGGAACTAAATTTTTACCAAAAATCTCTGTGATTAATTTGAATGGCTAAACTTTGGTATCATGAAAAAAGGTTCTGAAAATATAGAACTTATATTTCGCTAAAAACTAGTGTCTAATGAGATAAAATAGAATTATTTTTAATTTAGCTCTAAATACAAATTAGAGAGAAGCAGTGGCGTAGCCAGAAAAAAGTTGATAGAGGGGGGTGGAGGGAGGCATAATTTAAAAACTTAAAAAACTTGACCAACATAATTTATACTTTCTTGATCCTTTCATTGAAGAAATTTTCGAAAACTGATATCGCATAAGGTGAATGCGGAGCACTATGAGGTAAAGGGGAGGGGGCACGGGACCTCATGCCCCAGCCTAGGAACGCCACTGGAGAAAAGAGAGCTGAATGAGATAGGAGAGCTTAAACAAGAGAAGAGAGCTTGAATGAGAGAAGAGCTTGAGTGATTGAGTTTTAGCAGAGAAAGCGAAAAACAGAGGAGATAAAGAGAAATAGAGTCACTGTGACAGAAGATGAAAAAATCTAGTGGATCATCAACATGTGTTTGCTCAAAAATACTAGAAGACACTGTGATAAACATTGCTTACTTATTGTATGCATATTGAAACAATGGATTATTATTATTATTATTATTATATAGTTCTCACAATGTTTGTAAAATATGTTTGAAAGGAATTTCAGAGCAGCTTGGCATGATGTTTGACTCGAAAGTCTGCATTCCCTCTTTTATTCTCTTATCTTACATTATCATGTATTCGAATGATCATTACATCCTATAATACGATCATCATCATACATGTTATAAACAAGCACAAAAACTATTTACACAATACGAATAAAAAAGACCTGCGTATCTCTATACTCAGTTCATCTGAAGACCCCGTGAAACTGCTAAGTACAACGAGTTTCGATAGTTGAATCTCTATAGTGGTTGAAACAAGAAGAAGAATTGATATGTGAGCGCACGCGATAGAGATTACGGTTTTATCAATTGATGCTTGGAGTTGAAATAAACTCTAAGCATTTGCTAAAATAAACCGCTTTTAAAATGTGTGTGATAGAATGTGCAAAAAGTATGATTATATTTAAATTAGAAATAGCATACCCAAAACTGGTAGTTTAGATGTGATCTTTGATAATAAAAAAAATGTTTATAATATACTTATACAAAAGTTTTGAGAGGTTCTGTCAACTTTGATTGAAGTTTTGACATAGCTACGTATAATTTTGTGAAAAATAAAAAATACTAATAAATTTAGCGTACAAGAAAATGGTGGCTTAGATGTAGTTTTGGGTTAAAAAATCATTATAATGAAATTGGATAAGTTGGAATTATTTGCTCGCATATGTTGAAAAATGAATGCTGCTATAAAATTATGTATGTATGAAAAATCATAGAATGATTTTAATTAGCTTTTATTTTTATATTAATTTCATTTTTCAGCACAGGGGGCAGAAACTAAATTTACACAAAAACTTACGAAAACGCCTGCGTGGGGTAAATCAAATTTGAATATGAATTTAATTTATATTTACAATCTAAATCGGTGTAAGTCGGTTAACATAGAAAAAACAATTATTAAGAACTGATGTTATAGTCGCAACACATAACTGCTTTAGCTATTAAGGGCAGTGGATTTGCAAATAAAGAGGTGATGTCAAAATTGCCATCTGGGTAAGAATAATTATTGGATTAGAGCAGTAGATTTTAATTGATGACTTTTCTTTTGCAAGTCCCTAACTATTTTTTGAATGTTTTCTTGCAACCTCAATTATATTCAAAGTATTATTTTAGACAAAATTAATTCCAGAATACCGATGCTCAGCTATATTAATTGCAGAAGTAGATCTAAGAGTATTTCAATTAGATGCTAGATCTTGTAAAGAGTTTCTCATTTTTTATATAAGGTGTAACCTTCTCACAAGGGCGAATCTAATTTACTCAGGGCAATTTTATAACAATTTTTTAAAGCAATTTTTGGTACTTTCCTGTTATCGCCCCACCACCCCAAAATGTTATAAAACATGTATTAAAGTACACAAATGTATTAAAAAAACAAGTGAAAAATCTTTTAATCTGTAGGTGGATAAAATTCAACCATATCAAAAAGAATCGCATCAAACATATTACCACCATATATAATCGAAGATGAATGACGCCAAAGAAACTCAGCTAAATATCCAGATTGCATCTCTCGATTAGTTCCACATTGCCTCGTTTCTTACCTTTGCAGAACGCCACACACGCTCAATATGTTGAGTATGGACTCTGGTTTGGGGATCCACAAAATATTTATCGTGGTAGTAGAGCGATGGGTGGTGGGGCGATAACAGGAAAGTACCCAATTTTTTTCTGAATTTTGTATATATAAAATCATTGTGAATGAATGCCTTAGCCTGGATGCTACGGATTTGAAATACAACCTTCCTTTTACAAAATGAAACTAATTTTGATTGAACTACACAGTGATGCTGAAAAATACGCGATGGTAAAGGAGCGGAGAAGGGCAATTTAATTTTCTTTTAATTCAGATTAATTTTAAATAATGGGAAAACGAAGATTAGTTCCAAATATTTAGGAAATTTAAGTCGGAATCATATTTTTTGAGTATTTGGAATCAAAGCCTGATTTTTATTAGCACTTGGAGTTGAAGTCGGATATTTTCCTTCATGGAGTAAATTATGTATGATAATAAAATCCGTCTAACATTATTTTTAAATCATTTTTTTAACTTTTCCAATGTACAAATTTAAAACAATTATTATCATTTTTATTCTAATTTTTGATATTAATACATTCATATTAAATTTTTATAAAAAAAATAGTCAATTTAATCAAATTTACTTTTAAAATTTACTGACAAAACGTAAAAACTCAGACATCAGAATCATTGTAGCTAAAAACCAAATTAATAAAAAAATAATTTTTTTATATTTTTGTATTTTACATTTACTTTGTTTTATTCTATACCTGCAATTAAAAAAAATATTATGGAATTTAGAATTTTTTTTCTTATAACATATATTAGAAAATTTTCGCTTATAATTAGATTTAAGACCTGTTTTCTAGATAAAACAGTTTTAATAAAAACATGCTAACTTTATACACCATAAATAATATTCAACCCAATTCGTTAATCTGATGAACATATATTCTACAAATGAAGTTAGACAAAAAAATAATATTATTTTTTTCCGTTATTTTTCACTATTAATATTTTCGTATCTATGATATGTTGTTTTTAAACGTTTTGAATATTAATGGAAAATAATAATAAAAATATCTAGAGTTCGACCATGATTGTTTAAACATATTCTTCTGCAACATAGATGCGTAGAGCTGTAGTAGTTGATAAATCCAATTTTTCTATTTAAGGTTACATCATCAGATTTAGATGAATTAATCTGATGCCTTTATTTTAGTTTCCTAAAAGTACGTTGAGTCATACAGGTAAGTTTGAAAAGTAATCAAAATGTTTGAGTTCTTCGTATTAGTTTGAAAATCTTTAGCAGGTTGGAGACAAAAAATTGATACCATTGTTTTAAGAAGTGCCTTAGTTCGAATACATTTTTATGTTGACTATCTTTTCTTGTATTACACAAGTTGTTTCATATGTATAAGTATGAAAAAAAATATTTACCACACAGTTACTTATATTAAAAAAAAAAAAAAAAAAAAAAAAAAAAAAAAACAAACTTTTAGATAAAAAAAAAAAAAAATTACTTAAAATAAAAAAAAATAAAATTTATTTTTTTTAAGGATTGATGGAGAACATGGAAGAATTGAAAGCGAAAGGGTTTTTTAAACCTTTCCCAAATTATCTTTTTTTTAAGAAGGAGGGGAGAAAAAAGAAGAAAAGGAGGAAGAAAATTTTTGGGGGGGGAGGATTTTTAAAAAATTTAAAAAAAAAAAAAAATTTATTTTTAAAAAATTTAATATATAAATATAAATAAAAAAAGAGGGAAAGAAAAAAAAAAAAAAAATTTAATTTGGGTTTCAAAAAAAAAAACATTTATATTTTTAATTGTATATTATTTTTTTTAAACAAAAACATTAGTAGTGTATTTGAAATTTCTCAAAATTTTTCTTTTCCGTTATTTAAAAAGAAATTTATTCAATTTTTTATTTTTTTTTTTTATAAGAATTTTTTTGTAGAAACATTTACCTTATTATTGGTAAACTACTAGAATTTCTAAGACAATAATTCTTAGATGCACAATTGATTGCAATCCATTATAATCCACTTATATTAATATTAATAAAGGTAAAGGTAAAGGTACCATAGGGTATTTTCACCGAGCCGCTTGTATCGAACTATTAACAAAGCAGGCTTGATGCGGAATCGAACCCAAAAACTTCAGTTATCGAATCCAGCATCTAACCAACCCTACTCACGAGATCATGTTGTCTAAATTTCATATCCTTGTGCGTATAATTCAAATACTTACAATAATCCAAGGGATTATCTTTTAATTTATAGAAAAGTCAGATTCTGGATTATTTCGAGAATATTAACATTTTAAAATTTAGATATTAACTGAAGACCAATATTTCACGAAAAATTTTAACTTATCAATGAATGCGTAAATAACAGATTTGGTCATGGTAAAATTAACCTCAAAACCGTGTAGTTGTAAACTCATCTCAATAAATATATTGAAAAGATCTGTCAAATAGGCAATGTCATATTTGTATACTAAGTGTTCATCACTCAAAGAATCACTTTTATTCTCCTAAAAAAAATTATGATGGTAAAATCGCCTTTAAAAATACTGGTAATGTTTATTTCTATCATGTGATATATTTTTTTTATTTATAACTTATGGAATTGTTTTTTTGGAACAAAATTTAGAAATGATATTTTTTAGTGTTTTCTATTTGTCTTCAATAAATCTCTCCCTCTCCTCTCTCATCCATGTTGCCGAACCAAATAATCGGGAATTAAGGGCATGATATTTATTTTATATATTAATGATATAATTCTGCTCAGAGATTTTATAAGAAATCAATCAACTTCATAGCAACTAGGTGCTGTGAATGAATAAAAATTAATTTCTTTAAAAATATAAGAAAGCTTATTTGCCGTACTTATGGAGGAGACAATCTTTTGAGCAAGCAAACATATTATTAAATAGGAAATTCTTTTCCATTTTTGGTAAACTTCATTGAAAATAAATTAACTTTATAATCTGTTCTAGGTTCTTTTGAAAACAGTAATTCTTATGAATTTTTTAAAACCTTAAATAGCATATTTTAAAAGCAATTCCTTATTACATAGGATAGTAGATTCGTCAAGAAAGAAACTGAATTGCTGATTTTCAGGGGTATTATAAAAGGTCTTTTCAAGTTCGCAGGATATTTCATCAATCTCCTTTGTATAAAATTATTACTAAGGGGAAATCGTCTTTATAATTCTTTTGGTGGAAGAGAATAATGCATTACATTAAGTATGGTTTATTCTGTGGCTGATAAAATAAGTTATTCCTCAATTGTCTGAGATTTCCCTGATTTGGAAATCATCTTTGAAATATTGTATGAATAATCATGTTCATTGTCGGATTTCTAGGATTTGATTGTCATGAGCCAGGCAATTTGCTTTCTCTTGTTAAATTTATCTCGTAAATTCCTGAAAAAAGGAATATTTTCTCGTATATTCCTGAAAAAAAGGAATATTTTCTTTCGCTTTATTTTAATGGATCTTGTTCAAATTTTGAAAAATGTCATTTGTTTGATGGCCTATTTCGAAATTATTTTATTGTAAAGAAGACAAATGGGATGTTATTCATTATTAGAGAAATTATAGAATCCAAATTTTAGTAATTTTAGCTATAGTGTAAGCATTTTTTATTTAAATTTTCTGTCATGATTATGGATTTAATAAAACTGAGTATTAAAAATAAAATAAAAGTAAGTCAGCATAAACCAACAAAAAATGAAGTGGAAACAGGGCGACTCCTCATTGCAAGCAAAGCATGCATAGCACGCCTTTCAAAAAATTCTAAAATTAAAATTTTGGTGATTTAAGAATAAGGATTTGCAAAAAAAAAAGTTATAAATTTATTTTATATAAAGTAAATACGATGGAAGGCAAGCAATTTAAATTGTGCTATAATCGTTCAACACAAATCTGTATACTATGTTTGAATAAGTACGACATATCATATTTTGTATGAAGAAAATACGATGCAGGGCGAGCAGTTTGAATATTGCATTCATCTCTCAATGCGGATCTGTCTACTATGTTTGAGTATGTACGACATAGCATATTTTGTATGAAGAAAATACGATGCAGGGCAAGCAAATAAAATTATGCATGCCTATTGTATAAACAACACATCGCAAGTGAGTGGAATGTACCTACCACTACAAAATTTAATTTATTGTTTCATGTCACTGGGCAACGAGGGAATCCAAGATTGAACAGAGAGTGATAGTTCCCAAAGTTTTCTATTCAAGAAGTCAGCAATAAATAAATAATGTTGAAATAGAGCTTATATTTCAAAAAAGTTTGAATAAATGAAAATAAAAGGAAACAAATAGTAAAATAAAGTTCTGAATACACAAGTTATACAAAACAACAACACAAGTTATATAAAAGGCTTTTATTTCGTAATAGTTACAATACACCATCTTCCCAGAAACATCTGGTAATTTTTGCTATCATCACCCGTCGGAAAAAATCGATATCTTGATAAGGATGGTTTAATTTTAGAAAATATACTGTATCTTTCCAGTATATGCTTCTTTTTTTTTGCAAAATTTTTACTTTAAATAGTGAAAATTCTATACCGCTCAATATGTGCATTATTTAATTCCAGCTTTGTGAACAAAAAATTACATTGCAACTTGTATCTGCACCCCTAAATAGACCTTTTTTCCACCTTCTGAAACTATGTTATACATATTCATTTCTTTGAGTTACAAGTCTTATGAAAGACACTTAATTAGATTTTTTCCATTTTTTCGTATCCTTGAGTTTCTTACCAACAAACTCTCTGTAGTAATATCATATTTCTTTAGATTAGTCTTCAATTTTCCCTTATATGTTTCTCAGTTGTAGCCTTGAAACTTCTAGTACGGAAACATGGATACTAAAATCTTAATTGATATTTTAAAATGATTGATTCTTTAAAAGTGGTATATCCTTATTCTAAAAGATTGAGTGAATCCTTCTTTTTATTAGCTCGATTAAAACAATTCACATTTCTTAACGAATCTTAATTTAAAGGTTGGCTTGCAAATGATATCATTCTAGATCCTCTTTGTTCAATTTTCATCATACGATGGACATTCTCCTTCACTCGTAAAGGAAATCATTGACCATTTTCATTTTTGGGGAAACTTGTCCTCAAAGGATTATAGATTAAATTATAATAATCCCTAGAAGTGAATAATATATTTGTAAATTATATGAATACTTGAGTTAATGTATGAGACTGAAACATCTAAATTCTATTTACACTTTTTGCTAAATTACCATAATTATACAAATTAAGTACATCTGTTTTTGTAAAGATTAAAGAATATCTCTATCATGGGCACTAATTAATTGTTTTTAATTAATTAAGAATGAATTATTTTTTAGACGATCTTTAACTTTTATGTTAAAAATTTTTTTATTATATAAAAAATTGAGCAACCCTCTTACACATGTCACTTTTCATAATGAGGCAACTGCCCTGAAAGAACGCGATATAAGAAATAAATATTTGATTTGAAAAACATTATAACTAATTGTTAATTTTATGTTCCTGAAAATAAGATATCATAGTTAAGGTATATAAATTTGATTTTGAAAAATGTCATACCTAATTAAACCTATACCTTCGAGCAAGAGATGGGATCCATTAACCAAAAAATTAACTTAATATAAAAAAAATAGAAAATTAAGTTCGTTACTTCTTTTGAAGTTTAATGGTAATTATAGTTAAACATTGAATAAAAAATTTTATTTTATTGAGTTTGTTTTTATATTCTCTAAACTTAATTCTTCAACCAAATCCAGATTTACAGATTCTCATTTGTACAATCACTACGACAGATAAAAATTATAATATTGAAGTTGATGAATGGATATTTAAAGCACTTCAGCCGTAAGGCTATATGCTTGAAATGATTAATCACAGTTTTTGTGATTTTGTTTTTAAGAGTCAGGAGCGTTGGGGATCCAACCCTTCACCAAAAATTCACCGTAACCGAACTCTAATTGACCGGTAGATATTCAGGGCGAGTAAAAGTCAATAAAGTCAACTTTTATTTCCGTTTAGCAAAAACTCTTTGAAGAAGATCTTTACTTGTTTAGTCTAAAAATTATTATTGAACAAATTTCAAATTTTTAAGTCAATCAAAGTCCATTTTTCGAGTTTAGATCAATAAAGTCAATTTTTATATTTAACACTTTTTGATTCAATGTACATAAAATTGTTATAAGTGATACATACAAGATTTCTGCTTTATGTCAAAACTTCCACAATAGTTTGGCTTTTTTTTTCATCTAATAAAAGGCTTTACTGTAAAGTTTGCCTGACTGAGGTTAAGCATGATGAAGTTTTTTGTAAGACAAATTTTTTTTGTTGACAAACGCGTTTACATACGATATATCCGCTGCAGAAGTTATGGAATTTTATTCCCAAACTTTTTTATCATTGCATGTTTTTCACATCTTTTACACAAGTTTACCTTAAAAGTTAAGTTATCCTGCAAAATTGTAGATTACCGGCATTAAATCATTCAAAATTAATAATAGAAAAATTCGTTTTCTTTTCAAACCTATCGGCAACACTTCAGTTCCAATTGTAACGAAATTGACAAATTTGTTGCAAGCAGCAAAATATTTTCATTAAAATCTTCCAGCAGTGAAGAAATTAATGATGGAGATAATGGAATTTTATTGCCAAATATCAAGAAATTGTTGAAAAAAAAAAGAAAATCTGTGTCAAAACTTGCTAACAATAATTAGAGAATATTCACGATTCATTGATTTAATTGGAAAAAGTCAACATAGAGACTTTTTCAGTCGAAGATGTCTTTACTTGTTTCTTCAACATTATTTCATTTAAGACGAATGTGGCGTTAAAAGTTATCTTTAAAATGAATTCAAATAAAATGAAATCAATAAAATCATGAATAAGGTCAAATCTCTCACAGTACTTATCCCAAATTACAAAATTGCCAAGTTTTAACTTTAGAAGTAAAAGGATCTTTTTCTAAATTGAAAAAACTGCTAGAAAATGATTGAATTTTAAACAGAAAATGCCATTAATTATATGTTGTTGTATTACAAAGTCATGGATTCTTTGAAATAATTTTCAATACTTTCTCTAAAGTGTTCATAGTTGTTCAATTCAATGAAACTTTAAAAAGTCAATAAAGTCAATTTTTTCCAATTTTTCCTCCTATGAATAACAGGATGTATGATAATAAGCAGATTTATTCATTAAATTTTGTGTATAAAATAGCTGACAATAACTACTACACAAATGCTATATAGCTTATATAATAAAATAGGAGGGATAAATGATTTATGGCATTTAACAGAAATGATTAGTGTGATAAATTATTATTTCTCTTGACTCTCGTAAATAAAACATATGTAGATGAAGATATGTTACTTCTACTTTGTATCATTTTTACACATGCATTACAAACGCATTTCAATCAATCAATCAAAAGAAGAGAACAGAAACACAAGAACACATACACTAGTGAATCAATTGTCATATAGTTTTTCGTATAAACTCATAATTCCTATTTTATTCGTTTCCTCTTCCAAAAAAATTTTAAACTTTAATTTGGTTTTAATTATAAGGCTTCAACTACAAAAAGATCTGCCATGTGGGAGTATTTTGTAAAAAAAAGAGAAAGATGACGCAGAGTGTATGAAATGCAAGAAGATGTTTAAATGCGCTGAAATTTCTAAATCAACACTTACTTACCATTTTAAAAATGTTTACAATATACTGAATAATGAAATTTATTTTTCTAAGAAAATCAAAACTATAGAGCCATTTTTGGCAAAGAAATCAATTGAAGAGAACATTTCTGAAATGGCCTGTCTTTTACATCCATTGCAACTTGTCGCTTTATTCAAGAAAGTTTAAGTAGAGAAAAGTATGACAAAGCTTCACCTTCTACTCACAAAACTGTAAGAAAAAAGCTAATGAATTTTTATTTTAACCCATTTACGACCAATGTTCCTATTTTGGAACATAAGTAATTTCATCTTCGTCTGCTTTTTTCAATGTCTTTGAATATAAATCGTCTGCGTTTTTTTAGATATCGTCTGCTTTGTTTCGTCTTAAATGGGTTAAACAAAAAGATAAACTTGAAAGGGAGAAAACAAAAGAAATTTTCTCTTACTCTTGAAGAATTCACGTCACAAAAAAATTAACGTTACATGAGCATTAATTTACATGGGAATGAAGACTTTTGGTCGCTTGGGATGGTTCTTGTAAAGGGTTCTCTTAACCTTCGCTATACGCACATATGGCAATTTACTCCATACTAATATTTAAAAACTCGATAGCGTAAAATTTTTTCATTATCGTAATTTTTTAATTGGCATGTAAATTTAATCAATTTTATGATCTTTTATGAAATATGTCTAAAATTATCATCTGAAAAACTTTTTTCAAATTATTTTTGAAAAACCATTTTTTTGACTTAAACTTTATAGATGGCGTTAAATTTTTTAAGAAAAATACATTTTGAGATGATATATTTTTTAATTAGCATGTAAATTTAATCAATTTTATGATTTTTTTTATGAAATATGTCTAAAATTATTATCTGAAAAACTTTTTTCAAATTATTTTTAAAAAACCATTTTTTGACTTAAACTTTATAGATGGCGTTAAATTTTTAAAGAAAAAATATATTTTGGACATGATATAAAAAAATTTATTTACAAAGAAGAAAAAAAATCATATACAATTTTCGCAGATTAATTTCGTGTGATTTTTACACATAAAAAAAGGCATTTTTTACACTTTTGCGTTGTTCTGCTTTTTTTTGGGCTTACAAATATTGCAGAAACCTCGGCTACTCGATGTTTCTAAGCTGTCAACCTGGTGAAATCCGTAAAAACTTAAAATATTTTTTGTCTTCAGATTCACTTGAGGGGTTTGGGATCTGATTTTCATGGACTCCTCACTCAAATGCATAGCCAATTGTTTTATAAATATTTTTCTTCCACTACTTTTTATTGATGGGTAGTCGTCAGGCGCATTGAACTTCGCAATGATGAAAGCATTTAGAGCTCTCATATCAAGATAGTTTGCAAATGCTGCTCTAGTCCACCTTCTACAAGGTTTATAACTCCGGTATTGCTTGACAATTCTATTCGCAACGTCGACCCCGCCTTTGTATTTGTTGTATTCTATTAGAGATTCAGGCTTATCATACTCTGAAGAAATTTCGACTTTTTTTCTGTGTTGAGATGAAAGAATGTAAACAACTTTAAAATTGCGTTTTGCATGTTTACGAGGAATATAGGCGGAAAAAGAAGCTTGACGAGAATAAACAATACGGGATTCGCATTCATTTAGATGAAGAGATTTTAAATAAGAGGGCTGAAGAATTCTTGGAATAAATCTTCTAGAAGACATAACAGTACCACAAATGGTAATATTTTTTAAAAGTCCCCACTCTGCAACTTCATGGGACGTAAAAAATCTATCTATATAAAGGCCACAGCCATCAGGTAGATTTGCATCTGTTACTAATCTTTTGATGATGTTCTAGAAGAAAAATATTCTCTGTTGGGTAAACCAGAGATGTAAATTTCTGGTTTGAGAAAATAAAAACTTTCAGCATCATTTAGATGATAAAATTTAAGGCCATAATGGCCGGGCTTTTTAGGGTCATATATCTTTATATTACAGCCTCCTCTAAAGCTGACCAACTGCTCGTCTATTGTAACGGCTTTATTTGGAGTCCAAAAGTTGGAAAATGTGTGATAAAAATGATCATGAATCTTTCTTATAGCAGATATTTTATCATTAGGGTAATCAATTTGATCTGGGCAAATTAAATTGTCATCAATATCTTCTTCATATTCCGAACTTTGAGAGCTTTCATCAGAAAAAAAGCTTGAAAAAGAAGATCTTTCAGAAAGAGAAGTAGAGGCATCCGATTCCATTATAAAATTGATAAACTCTGTTGTAAATCAAAACAAAATAAGAGAATGGAAAGAAAAAAACGTATGCGTGTGGTATTTCTAATATTGTCAGTATGTACGAATGTACATGTACGAGTGATTGTGTGCAAGTGAATGTATAACTTATGATCGTGTGCAAGTGTGATTCCATACCAGTGCTTGTGTGAGAGTGTGTTTGTAAAATCTATTCATATACGATCGGTCATTTATGTATACATCATTTATTTCGAGTATTGATTTTTGTTTTATATAGTTTTTACATATCACAAAGCATATGGAGTAAATTGCCATATGTGCGTCTACCATGCTATAACGATATTCGTGCGTATAGCCAAGATTAACAGTGAAAAAACAGTTAAAATAGTTGAAGACAGGCTGGCAGAATTACCACTGATGGGGCATCACTAATGTTCAAATTTAGAAAAAAAATTCCACCAGGTCATCTTTGTGTAGCTCATACCATTCACCTAGCAGTTAAAGATGTTTTATACAGTGGAAAAAGAATTCAGAACCATAATTCATCTTTTGACGATGATATAAAATATGATTTATATGAAGATGTAGAGGTTTCATCAAATTATAGCGAGCTATCATTTGAAACTGATTGTTCTCTATCGATTCCAAAGATACGCGAAGACTATTTGATTGTAATTGAAAAAATAATAAAAATTTGTAAACTCTATAGAAAGTCACCAGTCAAAAACGATATGTGAAGCAAGAGTTTGGCAAAAATTTAAATTAGGTGCTGGATTGCAAGACCAGGTGGAACAGTATGGTTGAAATGCTAAAAAGAATAATAATGTTGAAACCATGTCTTTGCTATGCTCTAATGAAAATTCATGGTGCTAAAAATTTATTACTAAATGAAGAAGAATGGCAAGTGGCAAAAGACATTGTAGACACACTTACCTCAGTAGAGATTGTACTAAACAATCTATGCTCAATAGACAGTAATCTGTTAAAATGTGATATATCTATGAATTTCCATTAAAGAATCCTGCAATAATACATTATTATTATCAATAGAGTTGGATGAAGCACTAATGAAAAGATATTTTGAAAGAAAAAATTATTTCTTTATTAAAATATCTCCATAATCCTGAACAAAGTTTAAGTGAAGCTGCTGATATCAAACAAACGGCATTAGGTATTTTTCAAAGATTATTTTCACCTACTACAGAAACTGATGAACATGAATTACAACTCAGTGATGTTAACAAGGAAGTGAGGCAATAAATAAAGCCCACTGAAGACTGTTATGCCGAATATTTGGAAGAAATGGGAAAGATGATGTGTTCCACAAGCCAAAAAAAATTCGACATACAGAGCGAGTTCGAACTTATTAAATCAATTGGAATCAAGTGTGGAAGCTGAAGGACTCTTCTCTACTGCTGGTAAGTTTATCACTAACTAAGTTAAGGAACAGTTTATCCTGTGAGACTATTGATGCTCTTTGTTTTTAAAACTATATTTTCAAAAGGGTAAATAAATTTCTAAATAAAAAGTGATTTAATTTTTTTTTGTTCCCTTTATAGATAGTTATTTTATATATCAGAAGCGCATACCAGGGAGGGAGCGCGCCCCCTCTCAGATGTGATTTCAAAGCAAGTAAAAAGACTTTTGCTCTACCAATAATTTTGAATTTTTTCAATTTTATATCTTTTTTATATCATTGATTTGTTTGCTTGCGAGTAGACTTTCCACATCCCATATTACTTTAATTTTTTTAGGGTTGAGTTTTAGACAAATTCTTTTAAAATAAAATTTTAAAATTAAAAAAAGCCTATCCCGCTCCAAATGATATATTAAAAACATTTATATATAATTTTACAAATATGAAATTTCACCAAAATTTTTTAATAAATTAAATTTTTTTTTAATTTAAATTAAAATTAGTCTAAAAAGAGTTTTAAATTAAAAAAGTTAATAAAAATTAGTCGATCTTATAACCGATTAACACCACTAGATCGAACCCCCTACCTTCCACCGTTAAGCTAAGAGGTAGACCTTAACAACAATGTGAAAAAATTTGAAACAACAATGCTTACAAATGTGAAAAAAATTAAAAACAAGAAAAGGTTTTTTAGTGAAGCTCAAAATTAAATGTATTGAAAATAAATATTTGTAATTATGAAATAAAAAACTTAATATTTTATGTAATGTAAAATTGAGATCGAAAGATTGCTTATTGAAAAGTGAAACATAAAATAAAGAAGTCTCGTTCTACATACTCAAATTAGTAGCTGATCCTAAGCATGGACCTTTACTATTAGCATAACATATGGCTTTCCTCTTTATTATTTAATTTTGTACTTCTCCTGATACAATTCCGAATCCATGATATATACCGCGTTTAGAATTGAACAAGAATAATTCTTTTGTACGACTATATCTCGTAGAAGACGAGTAAATAATGTCTAGGATTATTTAAAAACTGTAATAATATTTACAACCATTAACTATATATACATACGCCATGCTATATATCCATCGCATATAACAACTCATTATATACTACACACAATGCGCCACGGATACATTGATGTTTATATCCTCTTTCACATTTTTTCACTAAACGTTATATATATCGTATACTAACTATAGGCTCTTTGATAAATCTCTTCGGATACATACGTCTTGATAAATATTTTACAACTTTGCTATTAAGTCCAATGCATCTTCGTAAACATACCAAAATTCTATACACATATCTGTATTAAGGCATAATACATATCTTCATACTTTGTTTACCACATTCAACTACACAGGAGTAGGAGAGGCGGAAATAAGTATAAATCAGTCAGCTGTTTTTGATATTTAATGTATACTTAATTGTGTGTACAAGGTGTTAGTTATAACTAGAAGTTGTAATTTCTCTTATAATTCGATCATCACCACTAACCGAACACTGTGTAAAAGACTGGTTTCGGATATTGAAGCCTTATCAGTTCCACTTTGTGTGTACAAGCCATGAGGTTTGAACTGGCGTCTAATGGCTGTGCTAACCGTTGAGGGCTAGTTGGTATCTCTCAAGTACAGCCGTCACTCATTACATCATTGTCAACCTCCTACACTAACCACTCCTCCTTAGAGGCTGTTTGATAGAGGCGATTGTCGGCGAAATTTTACTTTTTTGAATTTTTTTGTACCCAATAAATTGTTCACTCCATTCCTGTTTACTTTATACACAAATTTAATTGGTCATATTCACCACCAAATATATATATTATAATAAAATGAATAATATTATTGTAATAAAAATTAATCTTCTTCATGCATTACCATATTGAATGGGTTAATCTTATATCTGCACCTGGGATGAAATATTCAGTTTTTAGATTTTTTATTTTTCTAATTCAAGTAAATTTAAATACAAAATTTCATATACTACCTAATTTTAGTATTTTAAGGTATATAATTAACTCCTTGGTGTCTTAAATTTTAAAACACTATTGATATTATTAACCATGTATAGGAATGTCTAATTTTTTTAAAACTAAATTTAGACTTTCCTTTTTTAAAATATAAAACTTTTAAATCTAAAAAAATATACATGATTTGATGAAGATTTCTATTATTTAATTTATAAAAATATTTTAATAAGAAAAATTCGCGCTGTAACAAAGGAACAAAGCAAAAATGATAGTTTTTTTTACAAGGCAAAAACAAAACAAATTGACAAGATTTATGAAGATGGCGTCATTTTTATACAGCTCCAACCAATTTCATGAGAGCGTTTGTTGTCATTGACTTTGGTCTTTCGATGGGTGAGCCAAGAGCTCGATCCCAAACTAAGGAAGACAAAATTCCCAATGCTCGAGAAACTCCAAATAAAACGGTATAAAAGTTCATTTCAGTCAAACCAAAGTACTAAAAAATAAAGGTGAAAACTTGT
Source organism: Nectonema munidae (assembly GCA_030549495.1). Lineage (NCBI taxonomy): Eukaryota > Metazoa > Nematomorpha > Nectonematoida > Nectonematidae > Nectonema > Nectonema munidae. The sequence continues at coordinate 647,133 of JAUIRK010000879.1, read as the reverse complement.
ATAAACATTCAACCATATGTTAGTCTCAAGGGAGGGTGTTTTTTGTTCAATGTTTTATATTTTTATTAACATTTTTTGAAAAGTAAGAGAAATTCAGTCTTTAGAAATCAATGTACGAGAATACCTCCGCCTCATTAAAACTAATTAGCTTTCAATTGGAGTAACATTTTATGATTAGAGCGGATTGATTCAGTACGCAAAACACTCAATGCATTTTATTTTGTTTAACTGCTCAATTCTTTTTAATTGGTTGTTAATTTCGTATATAATGAAAGACATGCGTACTTACATGAAATGAAAGAACATGAAAATAAATTATTTATATGGCTTTTTGCTCTTTAAGACATAAAATATTTTTTTCAATGTATTATTAATTTTTCATATATTAAGTTATATTAAAATGATTCCAAAATAGCAAGATTAGATTATTATGCTTTAATGCTACCGTGGTGAAGGGGGAAATAAAAAAGATTAAGAGATAAAACTCTGTAGCAGGCTGTAGTGTGGTTGAAATCAAGTTTTTTGAAAGCCAAACCACGTCAAAATTTAAAATGAGGCATTCTCATTATTTGTAAATCCAATGCAAAGCAAATTAGAATTTACAAATCAAATAATCAAATCAATAGTTTCAGAAAAGTAGCTTTTTTTCTAATTAAACGAATCATCAATTTCGAATGCAAAATGAAAATTAAGAAAGAATATAAAAAGCAGATTTTAATATGAATTAGCAATATTTCATCTTGGCAATATAAAAAATTCGTAGCATAATTGTCTATGTAAAAAACTATACTTTTATTTTTACTATACTAAAAAACGATTGGTTTGATTTGCGAATCAAAATCTAAATAAAAAAAATCTATAAAAAATAAGCTCTATAAGATCTTGGGTCGAATAGAACATATTAGACTTTCATAGTGTTTTCTTGTATTCGTGTTTTTACCCTTGTTTTAATTTTATATTCAATTTCTGTTTAAAAAGTTTAAAATACCGATATAACTACACATAACGTAAAATGAATATTGATAAACAAACATCTAAAAAAGAAGAGTGTTTTTTAAACACGACTAAACCATGAATGCGATATCTCTACATTTGGAAAGCATATTTGAAACAAGAGGGCCCTTGTTTATTTGGAAATTCCCTCAAACTTTTGAAACCAACAAACGTTTGCTTAGACTGCTTTCCATAAAACTATTTTTCACATACATGATTATAAAATCAATTAACTGTTATTGATATTCGAATTGGCTTTACTATTGACAAAAGTAATTCTTTTCTTATCGTAGGTAGTATACATAGTAAAATATTTTAGTCTTAGAAGTAACAGTTATAAACAATAAAGAAAGATTTCAAAAGCAAACTAATAAGAAGTATATCGTTGAACGAATCAAACGCTGCGTAGTTTTAAATATGATTTCATTATCTTAGTGAAGAAGTGGATATAAAAATAAAAAGAATACTTGGAGCAAAACGCCACTGTGTGCATCAACATTTGGCCACGGATTTTTCACTTTTCCTTGTTCGGTTAAAATTTTCGGAACTATTTCGTACAACTAAAAAATATTCAGCGGTTAAAAGTAAAGGAATACAAACGTACTCTGAAGGATTCTTAAAAGGTGATGAACTCAACTAAATTATAGGATTTTTTTTGATCTCTTTCAAAAAATTAGTTTTTAAACTACGAACATTGACGTGTAGATATCATTTGGCTATATAAAATGCATTCTAATTTTTGTCTTTGACATATGTCAATAGTCATGCATCCCTTTTTAAATAATATTTATGCGCAAATTTAAGTATGTGAAAAAGGATTGTCATGATTTTTCTTTCATATATTTTTTTACATTTTAAATGCCTTTTTATTCAATGTACTTTTTATAGTTAAATTAGATTGTCAAATCAACAACCTGATGAAATGCAGAATAGTGAAGAGAAGATTCCACAAGCACACCAAACGGTAGAGAGAGGCAGGCACCTCAAAAAACAATCACCAGTATCTCTTGAACTAAAGAAGGGTGCAATAAGCCTGGACTTAGAGGGTACTGGAAACAGCATAATTGTAAATCCTCTTGAACTTTCAAGAACGATTGTTGCAAGTTCTACGCCATTGGCCGGAAGTAAGCAGCCTAAAGAGGAGGAAACCATTGAGGTAAACTGTCAATCCAGCAAAAAGATGCCATACGAAGATGGGTGGACGAAAATTGTCTGCTAACCCTTAAAGACTTCGTAAAGCGTGTTTATGAAGCATTTGGAATGACAGTTTTAAATTCGTGCATCAAAAGATGTCTGCGTATCTTTCATTACACTGTAGAAAGTGTTCTGCCTTTCCCTGTTATGTGAAACACTACAAAGAATCCTAAGTTTTTGGTTTCCTTGTTTGTTTGATACTTGGATTAAATCTAATTCCAGTGTCCATAATTACTACACTCGTAGTGCTAATAAAATGCATTTAAAAAGTAGAAAAGCAATTTGTAAGCATTCACCTGAAAGTAGATTAACTAAACTTTGGAATGAACTACTTTATAACTTTGCTAACATCACACAAACTGAAAAACTTAAAAAGCATCTTATCAATACATTTGTTTCTCAATACAATCAGGATTGTGCTATTATTGATTGTTTTTCATGCAATCTTGATACCGCATAACTTACTTATAATATCTTTTAATACATATATTTTACTTCTACATGCATTATATATATATATATATAAATATATATTTCTTTTTCTTTTTTTCCCCTTAATTCTCTACAAATTGTATATCATATTTATCTTTGCAAGAAACATTCTTTAAAACACTTTTTTTTGGAATAGTTGGAAAGATCAATCAAGCGGTGACAACCTTCTGGTCTTCCGAAGATAAATGTTGGAATGATTTATTATTTCACTTTATCAATAAAGTTCTTTCTTTCAAAGTTCTTTCTTTCTTTCATATATGCACACGAGTTTTGTGCTATGGAGCAATGTACACCGCTTAAATCCATGCTGTTTTTAGTTGAGGTTGGTTTCAAGGTCTGCACAAGACAAGAAAAGAGAGGGGTCAGGGGGAGGAACACGTGCAACCACCTCTGTTCCATTAGCTAGAAGCAGAAACATTTCTGTGCTAGCTGCAATGAACAGCAATGGCCTCTTGTATCATAAGATACACGATTTTGGCATTAAGGGCCAACAATTTCAGGTTTGTCTTTACAATCCAAAATTGAAATGCTGTGAGTTGCATGTGCACATTCCTGTGCTAATAATGCGAAATGCAGCAATTCATCGATATCAAAAATTGTCTTTTGATGGAATTAATGTGCTGAACTTACCTCCATATTGCCCATTGCTCAATCCAATTGAGAACTGCTTTAGCAAATGGAAGAATTTGGTCACTAATGAAGGTCAGCTGAAGGAGCGCATCAGCATTGCTATTACTAGTGCTGATTGCAATAGCTACTACCGCAATATGCTTTTCAACCTGAACGATTCGGCAAGTCATGAGCATATTGATTCCTATAAATTCTTTATTGATATTTAAATTCTATTAATTTTTTTAACCTAGCGTTAGTGATTGCAACAATGCCGTAATAGATGGAAAAACTCTGTAATAGTTGACAAGTGATCAACCAATTTCCAAATAGGCCTTGATGTGTAAAATTTAGGAAATATATTCTCGGCGTTGGGATTAGTGTAGAATTGGCATCAGTGTTAGTATTTTTCCTATACTTTTCTATTTATTTGTATTAAAACATGTTAGGCAAAAAACATCTAAATTCTAGAGTCTAGGGTTAGGTATTATTTACTACATACATATTGACATTAGACGCGTACACTTAAATATCAAAAACAGTGGCATAGCCAACTAATATCATAATGATGTTAAATGATATATTCTCTAATTCCACGTTTTCTTTCAAGTGAAAGTAAAGCTTCTCCTTGAATGATGTTTTAAAAATGACTTCCCCTTGTCTTCTAAACTTTTGGATCAGCAGTTTTTGTCAAATATACATAATAGGTATCAAACTTTCAATTATTATTATTCTAGCAATCAGATAATTTCCTGATATTTTATTGTTTTCGCCATCAATTTTTATGTGAACTCTTTGAAGGCCATGAAATTCTAGATTTTAAGAAAGTGAAAAAACCACTCGCATACTTTGACTATTGTCGTATGGATGTTTGTAAAATAAAAGTTGAGCTTAAAATTTAAAAATGTTTCCTAAGCCTAAATATGGCAATTTAAAAAATATGAATTAGTTGAAGTTGAAAAAAAATAATTTCAATACTTTAGATACAAGTTGGAACATTTTATCTTGAGGTAAGTGCTTCAACGCAAATTCTCTTTGGCACATGTATCTTGGATCTGTTTGTCTAAGAACAGCGTGTCCAAAACCTGGAACAACCTTTATAACAGCATTTTTACATATACATAAATATTAAAATCTAATATGGGTAGGAGATAAAATTAAATAGTTGAACGCAAAATTTTAAGGCAGCTTTAAAAATATTATAGGACGTCGTGTAATATAGGAGTGAAGAGAATTAATATGTTTCAAGTGAAGAATTTAAAACTTCAAAAACACAAGTTTTCTTTCAAACACCTTTTTCCCACTCAAAGCTGAATTGAAAAAGTTGTGCAGTCTTTTAGAATTATGATCGTTTAGCTTGGTAAAACTAAATATTTAGAGAGCATAGTCAAAATCTAGGAAACGATGTTAGACTTATTTCTAACGTGTCTAGAACGCTTGTGCGCAATCGGTTGGAGTCGAAGGCATGATGGTATGACGTGAATAAATAGTATAATTAAAATAAATCATTTTTGGGTATTCAGTCCACTATAATGAATATTGCATACATCATATTTTTCCCTGAGAGTATTTTCTTTTATGGAAATACTTTCTCAGTTTAAACAAAGCTTTGTTTTGAACTGATAGATTATACTCATATAGAGATAGTATAATCTAGGGGCTAACAACAACAACATACATCATATATTACCTTATCAACTTCGCGATTCAATTGTAATTTAAAAATACTACGAATACCAAAATCTAACAAATAATAAAAAATCTATGCGCGCATCATTTGACTTTTTAAAACAAAATTTCCAACCTCATTTAATGGGGTCCTATCAGACAAGAACTTACAGACTAAAACTTACAAGCAGAAATTATTATTTACTCTACTTAAAAGAAAATGAAAAACTTCATGTGAGTTAACACAGAGATGAAAAATGTAAAGAGATTAATATATTTTTTCCATTTAGAACTGGATTATAAAATTGTTTTTAGTGTCAAAGACTAATGTAATCTGTCTTTTAAAAAGAAACTCATAAGATCCACGACTGGCAAAAATTTGGACGTGATAAGTTAAATGTTTCACTGAAGAAGTTACCTGGCCTGATTTGAGAGTATTCCAGATGAAATTTTCGACAGCTTTATCACTTAAATCATCTTTCAATTCGCTCATCATTTTTGTGATCCACACAAGCACTTCTTGATTGGCCAAGCCATGAAGAGGTCCGGCAAGTCCACTCATCGCAGCCGAGAAAGAGAGATAGGGGTCAGATAAAGCAGAGCCAACTAAATGACAAGTATGTGCTGACACGTTTCCACCTTCATGATCTCTACAAAAAATGAAGTTATTTACAAAAGAAGTAGCAATATATTTCAATGAATTTGCGGATGAGAGGGAGAAATCTCATCCACAAAATTCACGTTTTGCTCTACGGCTGACAAAGTGGGAGATAACAATTTAAGCCGCATTTCAAAAACATGATACAAATAGTAATTAGGAGTAAACAATTTAGCACAGCGAAGAATTACTTTTAAAAATACAAAGTATAAAAAATGGAAAGATGGGAATGATTTTGACAAGAATAATTCCAAATTTTTCGTGATTATCAATATTTCCATAGGATCGATCTTGAATGAAAACATATTTTATATTTTACGTATATAAAAATACAGTCTAACCTGTTGAAGCGAGCCAGTCTCAGGACCAAATTAACCATTTTGTGACCAGTGTATCATATATGATACATAAACAATTTGATCTTGGTCTGCTCTTTCAAATAGTTTTGTATATGAAGCTTCTGCTTTTTAAACAAATCTTTTGATTTTTCTAGTAATGAAAGGCTTGAGCAGGTATCTCCCTTATTTTTCCGAATTTAATAATTAAAAAATAGAGCAATCATCTTTTATACGTACTGTGATTGTTTTTTGGTTAATTCAATATTATTTTGTAATAAACAAAAAAAGATTCACTTTAAGTTTATTATTTAGACATAAAATAATCATTAATAAAAGAGTGTCTCATTTTTTTCCACACCGATTGTTAAAGAGAGCAATTTCGGAATCAGAGATAGTGTTATTTCGTAGAATATTAACCCTTTCAGACATATGTTTCTCATTTTCTAAAAAGGCTAGAACTTTTTCCGTAGGTCGCCGTTCTGAAAGAGTCAAAAAACATTTGCATTGTCTCAAATTTCATTCAGTCCCCTAAGGCAACTATTTGATACTTTGGATCAGTCACTACGTTGTGTACGCCCCCTATAAACGGAAATTGTCTGAGGTAGAAAAGTATAACGTAATAGTTATGATCAATTTAACAGCTATAAACATACAACACAATGGCTGTAGAGATGTGAAACACATTTATACACTTAACAAGCAATAAATTAAAAAATGTCCAATGGTTTATAGCTTCATACATTTTTTACTTGAGACAATCCCATAGAGCCTCCCATCCCGTAAACGTAAATCGCATACAAAAGTATCATACGCATGAATGCACAAGTATAAGCGCAACAACTCAACAAAAGTTTCATTCTCGAAGCCCAGCATCTTAGCGAAATTAGCGGACCAATCAAAGTTCTCGTTGATGGCAGGAGGGATTGCGGCATCACGAAAGGCATTCGAGTAGATGATAGAGGCGATTGTTGGCAACTTTGCTATTAAATCCAATGCATCTTCGTAGGCATACTAAAATTCGATACACATATCTATATTAAGGCATAATACATATCTCCATACTTTGTTTACCACATTCAACTACCCAGGAGAAGGAGAGGCGGAAATAAGTATAAATCAGTCAGCTGTTTTTGATATTTAATGTATACTTAATTGTGTGTACAAGGTGTTAGTTATAACTAGAAGTTGTAATTTCTCTTATATTCGATCATCATCACTAACCGAACACTGTGTAAAAGACTGGTTTCGGATATTGAAGCCTTATCAGTTCCACTTTGTGTGTACAAACCATGAGGTTTAAACGGGCGTCTAATGGCTGTGCTAACCATTGACGGTTAGTTGGTTGATACTCATACACAGCCACTAGACGTCATTCCTCATAACCCAATCTTTATCCGATTTGATATATATATATATATAAGGGCGACAATTTCCTTTACCACAAGAAAATTTACTCTGTTTGATCTTGAATCTTGATATAAATAAATGGGGAGACATTTAGGTAGATATTATCTATTTTGACAAGGCTTGCTACAAATGAGTGGTATTAAATTTTGGAGATTTAAAAAAAGATTTTCAAAAGAAGTTGATCACAAATTGTGTGTAATAAATTCAAAACTAAGTACATAGGAAAAGTTCTTGCTGCAATAACGTAATTGCATTTATTTATTGCTGTTGGCCGCCAGAAAAAAAACACGAATTAAACATGAAACAAAGACTTAACTTTCAAAAATCAAGCGACTGATAGGGCACTAACCTTTCCTAAAAACAGCATCCCAAACCAAGACAAAAAAAAGACTATTGATTTTTCCAAATCAATTAACGGCCAACAAAAAAGATTCCACAGAATCCAATTCACACTACAACTACAGAATTCTACTCACCATACAACATCCATCCTCTAGCTCACATTACTAAAGGACCAAATTTTGCTGAAGTAAACATTTGCTATAAGGATTTATATCGCCTAAAAAACAGAATATCAACTTCGTTTTTCGCCATCTTTCGTAAGTCCGAACTAAATTTCACCTACCTCTTATTCAATTTTGATTCTATAAGAGAGCTACCTGTCTAACGCAGCCAACAGCCACCCAATTTTAAGCTGAAGAGCAAGTTTTTCAAAGATTTTGTTCTTATATTCTACTACAAATTTATACTTGACTTTTACTCTTTTGGAAAATTGGGATTCTGTGCATAAAATAATTTTGTTTTTTTCAGGTGATGTTTTTCTATAAATATATTTTAGCTGTTTATTATTGTTTTTATTAGAATTAGTTTACATTTAAAAATATATGAGCTCTTTTTTATCAAATCAAATCTCGTTTTTTGACTTAAAGTTAATATGAATATTACAGCAATATTTTAACCAATTGGATTGTTCCGAAGGAACTAAAAAAAGATCAATCTCCAAGTTATGTTTCAATCTCCATACTCACACTTTCCAAAGAATTGTTATTGGAACTTGATCAAATTCACAAAGATTTTCATACCTCAAAGCTTGTAATTTTTTCGATTTATAACATCAAATCAGATATATCAGTGTGGCGCTATTAGAAAAGCTCGCGGGAGTAATTTGAGACGTGAACGGGGGTTTCCCCACCCATGCTCTAACACTTCGTGAAATTGAGATGACTAGAAAACGATTTTTACACCCCTTTTCAAAAACACAACCAAGTTGTCTCCCCATTCTTATATTTCATATCAAAAACGGACCATACTTTATTATAATAAAGAATGGACATGAATACACTGGAAAATTTAGAAATATGACATTAATATGTAATTGATAAAATTATGAAGGGTTGTCGCACGTCTCCATTCTTTTGAGGTTTCGGAAGATAGCGAGTAAAAATTATGAGGGGTTGTTTCCCATTGCCCACCTCTTGAGGTTTTGGAAGATATATACATATCTATTTTTAATACTTAAAGGACAATACCTCCCAGTATTTAGATTTTGGAACGCCAGAAGAGTAGGCCTTTGTGAATTTACTTTCTGTATTCATGACGGTAACTGCTGCAGACAACTGCGACATAGCGTGGACATTTTTTGGCAAATCATTGAGCATATTGACAACGTGTGTTGGAATCGTTGCTCGCTCAATCAACTCTTTGGACAATAAATTCACCTAAAATAGAATTAAAGAATGATTCAAACTAAACTTCAAGACCTTCTACTCAGAGACTAGAGTTGTAAAAAAGACCCACATTAGCCAGAAGAGAAGAAATGGCGGAACCTTTTAATACAATCCCGACCCTTATTTAGAGCATGTCACTAATAGGACAGGTTGAAAATCTTCTGAGTGAAAAAAAATGCCATCTGTTTATTTATAATAATAATAAATTGTTGTTGTTAGTAGTGGTTAATGAGTGAGTGAGTCAATGAATAATGAAATATACTTGTGCATTTACCCAAAATAATTTGTATAAAGTCATCTTGTATTTCAAGTTTGAGATTTAGAGCCTAGGTACATGTTTTCCTTGTTCCTTATTTTTGCTGTAGCCATTAAATTTGTATATTAGTGTTTTTTTTATTGATTTTAATTTATCATTTCCTAGTTGTTGAGGTTCGACCAAAAAGTACTTTTCTAGCAACGACGGTCATCATTTTTCAATAGATACAAAGGTTGCAAAGATTAATATAAGTTCATATTTATTTTAATTTTCTCTCCATATTAAAATTTTTTTTTTCATGAATTAAAAAAAAAATTGATCCAAAAAAGATTTTTTTTTATAATTTCAATATATTCAAAAATTTTATTTACATCTTATCCTTTTGAAATTACAAATTGTGTAAATCTTTTTCGTAATAAAAAAAATAAAATCCTGATGCTATAATTTCACGGCTGCTGAATCGCAAGAAAAACATGGACTCCGACTCATATAGCCTACTCCCTAACGCCAACTTCATTTCTTTTTACTATATAAACATCACAAATTCACTCAATAGGGACTACATTGGTGTCTCTATCTGAAAAAAAGTGTTGATCACTACATTTGTATCTTATCTAAAAAGGATATATTCATTAAAAGTTCGGTAAAGACATAAAAAAAATATTTCCTAACAAAACACTTTCATTGAAGATTATAAAATTATTGTGTTGCAATGGAAGGAAATTAATTCAAAGAATGCGTGCTTATTATCATTTACACACAATATGTTTCTGATCAATTTTTTGACGCCATCTTTAAATGTATTTTCCGCGAAATACCTTATAAGAATTATGCTACACTTTATAACTACTTTATTAAAAAATGGAAGATTCGCTATAAGAAACTTGTTTTTGTTGATTTTGTCGGAGTCGACGCAGTTATAATTAACTCTTTCACAGCTACAACAAAAATCTCAGAATCTTTAATCTTAAAAATGTCAGTCCTTAATGTTCTGACGAATGTTTCTAACTTTCCTAGAAGATTGCACATTTACAAAATAGAAAAAGGTAAAAAAAAAAATTTATCTTTGATCTGATTGGATAAAATTTTTGAATAGTTTTTATTTTAATCAATCAAATTACGGGAGAAATGAGAAAATTACTCTAGTCCATATATTATATTTAATGTATACGAAGAATACTAGTTATCAGGTATAGCTAGCATTCATTTATAAACGCGTATTTTATTGACAAGGAAAGCATTCTTCTTTGCAATAACAAAAGCGCGTAGTAAAAAGGCATATTTAGCTTACTTGGGATTTGTTTGGAACATCTCCAGTCATTAAAAGCCAGAGAACTCCTTCAGGCAACGGCTCATTTCCACCAGGTGCAGCAGGCAACTTCTTGCAGAATTCAGGAATCGAAAGACCTCTATACTCAATTCCAGTTTCAGAATCGAGGAGGGAGGTTTCTGTAACTAATCCTTTAATACCTCGCATTCCACCATACGCCTAAGGAAAAGAAATGAGGGGAGATTTTATAACATTCCTTATTCGTTGATCATAAAATGAAGACAACCATATCAACGGTCACTTCTCCAATCTTCTTACTACCATACTCTTTCTTAAAACTTGCAACAGTCTTTTGGTGAGCTGCGATTTTGTTTGCTAGAACATCTTTCAACCCCTAAATGTTGTGCATATTTGTAGAAACTGAATAAAAATGATCCTCTAATGATCTTTATATCTATTTCACTATAACAGAAATGGGATATATCGCAAAAATGTTTAAAACATGGATACACTTAGAGTCAGTGGTCAGTAGGGATATTATAGTCGTCCATATATAATTTTAATTTTTAAATTAGAGAAAAAATAAAATATAAATGTTAAAACTTTAAAATATATAAAAATAAAACTAGATTAAATGTGAAAAATGATTTAATTAAAGAAAAAGTCATTGTTTATAGATTACCTTTCAATTATTGAATCAATAAAATCAAAAAGATGTGAATTTAAAAAAAAGCAACGTAGAGAAAAAAATTCGAAATAATATACGCTTTTTAGTTAAAAATAAAATTTGTTATAACAAGAGTTTTAGGAAAATTTCTTATACTTAATTTGAAGGGCAGGGCAGAAATCAAGATTAATATAACATAAAACACAGGCTCACATTCAACAATAACGTTTAGAATTAGTGAAAGATTTTTTTCTCAAATACGAGCCAAAACAACCGTAAGTACTGCTTGTTATTTGCTGCGTCCAATTCTGAAAATGAAGGTAATTTGGCGATTTATTGTTAAAAATTTGTATAATTCATGAGTGGTCTTATTTGATTGCGTAAAGTGAATCATTATCATCTACTAAGCACATCACACACATACACTTTCAAATATATTGAATATTCATAGCACATTATTGATGAAGTAAAAATATATCGAAAACAACAATAAAATACATATTTTGAACACCATGAGCGCGCACACGCACACACACACTACAACCGGTCAGACTAAACCCCCCAAAACTCTGCAAATAATTTTAAAGCATTATAAAAAAAGATGGTTAGACTAAAAACCCCAAAAAAAATCGAAAGTTTTAAGGAGTTTTTAGGATCTTTTTTGTAGTGCTTTAAAAATATTTGTAGTTTTTTGCAATTTTTGAGGTGATTTAGGATTTTTGCAGTGTTTTGTAATGTTTTGGGATGCTTGGGGTGTTTTGAGGAATTTTTAAGATTTTTTTGTAGTGCCTTAGAATTATTTGCCGTGTTTGAGGATGTTTTGTGGTGCTTTCGGTTTGGGTGTTTTGGAGTCTAACCCTTTTTTGTAGCCTACAACACACACTTTTACATCATCGCTCCATATTGTTTGCTTACACCAGTGTTTATTTGAGAACAATTCATATTAGATTTAATTATAATTAAAAGCTAAGTTCACATCAACATAATGGAATCACAATGGTTATTACCAGTAACTGGGGTAGCGAAATCCATATGCTTACAAAAATTCAAATATTTTATCATTTCTTTTAAAATCTTAGGAAGCGACTCTAGCTTCGGCTCCTAAATTTTTTTCAGATACCGACTATGACTTCTATCTCTTTAAAATTTCCGACTTCATTGACGCAGAGACGTCTTTGGAAAAACGCTATTATAAACTTTATTCAGAAACGGTGATCTTTAAAGTTTCGATCATCTTGTATGACAAGCGTTTCAGAAGGTGAAAAAGTAACGCGTACAAAGTTGAAAAAAATTTCATAGACAGGTTTGTATTGTCATAGAGATTATCATGCGCTTTATTATCATTATAAACTTCTCAATCATCATCATCATCATCAACCACATCATCATCATCATCATCATCATCAACCACATCATCATCAACCACATCATCATCAACCACATCATCATCAACCACATCATCATCAACCACATCATCATCAACCACATCATCATCATCATCCACATCATCATCATCATCATCATCATCATCATCATCATCATCATCATCATCATCATCGACCATAACCACATCATCATCATCATCATCGACCATAACCACATCATTATCATCATCATCAACCATAACCACATCATTATCATCATCATCAACCATAACCACATCATTACAATCATTATCAACCATAACCACATCATCATCATCATCATCATCATCTCCATCATCATCATCAACCACATCATCATCAACCACATCATCATCAACCACATCATCATCATCATCATCATCCACATCATCATCATCATCATCATCATCATCATCATCATCATCATCATCATCATCATCATCATCATCATCATCATCATCATCATCATCATCATCATCATCATCATCATCATCATCATCATCATCATCATCATCATCATCATCGACCATAACCACATCATCATCATCATCATCGACCATAACCACATCATTATCATCATCATCAACCATAACCACATCATTATCATCATCATCAACCATAACCACATCATTATCATCATCATCAACCATAACCACATCATTATCATCATCATCAACCATAACCACATCATCATCATCATCAATCACATCATCATCATCTCCATCATCATCATCATCTCCATCATCATCATCATCTCCACCTCACATCATCAACCACATCATCATCATCAACCACATCATCATCATCATCATCAACAACACATCAACATCGTCATCAACCACACATCAACATCATCATCAACCCCCCCTCTCTATCATCATCATCATTTATCAACTTCAAGAACTTTATATGCAAAATAGCATTTTAGCCGCTTCCTCAAAATTTATAAACATTTGTAACTTATTCTTCCGTTACATCACTTCAAACAAAAAATGTAAAATCCTTGAGAAAGGAAAAAGTTTTTGTAAGTAAAATTAAAAGATTCAAAATACAAAGGCCATCATCGCATCACAGGCATCACTGTTGTCAAGCTTAGGAAAGAATGGAAGCATAGCGAAAAAAAATGTAACTACTCTTCAAAAAATAATTCAACACACATTATATGCGAGGAGCGCAGAACTAGAGACAGGCCCAAAATGATGAAATGTCTTCTCGCCCCTTAATAATTTGAGTTTGTATAGAAGCATAGCTCTTCATGGTTTATTTTAAGGGTAAAATTGCTTGTTATTTTAAACAAAGCCAGAAAAAGATATAACTATTTTTTTTTAAATAATTTTTTTTTCTTTCTTGATTATAAAACTTGGCATAAAATCGAATCAGTTTTATCTTTATGGATTTCTGAAACAAGAAGGAAACAGCTCCCTTTTCAAATTACTGTCAGTGTTTCCAAAAAATTTTCAGACGCGGAACCCTTTTGTTTCAGAAATGTTTTAGAGAACTTCACATTCTATGGCATTTATATGGTCGTAATGTAATTATTTTTTATATAATAGAGCGCTCTCCATTTACTAACTTTGAGAATGTGTTTACTGAAATTTTATAATCTGAACTTTTTAACGAAACCCAAATCACTCTTTATTTCAGAACCCCTAAGTTCTGCGGAACCCAATTTGCAAAACTCTGCTCTATGCAAATAATCTCATCAATTTAATAAAACTAATAAAATATAAACTGCCTTCCTTGAAGGTGCACGTAATTATAATACGACTTATAAAATTTTATCCATATTTAACATATACAATATTATCGTGAAAAGGTGGCAAGCCGAACCAATAGACAAATTAAAGTTATTTATGACCCCCCCCCCTCCTCAACTTTTGAATATCTATATTCCTACTTTATAACATGGTATGTTAATTTTGTTTTACCTTCCCCAGATATTTTGATGGATCAGTTTACTCTCATAGAAGAAATAAATGAAAAGGAATCATGGGAGACAAGCTCATATTTTTTATATTAAAATAAAATATCCAATTTTCCACATTGAAGAATTTTATTATTTCAATAAATGTCATTATTTAATAGAGACTTTTATTATGATGTTTAAAAGCTGTTATTACAAAATAATTTAAAATTTATATACCAGAATTATTTAATCGGTATAGGTGAAAAAATTGAGATCCGTACATCACCATAAGATACATTACATTTTTTTATAAACAATTTCTTTTTAATTTTAAATGTTCTCAATTAAAAAAACAAAATCTAAAAACCTCAATAGTTGATCATTTTAAATCTTTAATTTCGCTAGAACAAAATTCCAAAATCATGGTTCAAAAACAAATTCCCAAGAATTTAATTTCGAGAACAAAACATTTTAAAATTTTTTTAGATATTTAGACTAAAGAATTTAGTTTTTTTTACTTATTGAACGCTTGGTAGGAAATTACAGTAATTTTTAATTTTATAAATCAGAGTGTTTAAATTTTATAAAGAATTTCACATAATAATTAAATAAAAAATATATTATAAAAAATAAATGTAATAATTTTAATATAAAAAAATCATTTATATAAATAAATTTTAATTGATTTTTTTAATCGGTTATCGACCACAATCGACATAGGTCGGCTTTACAAAAATAAAATCATCTGCGTTTATTAATGCTTTTTAACCCAGAAACCATACCAGTACCATAGAAATCAGACGATATCTAAAAAAACGCAGACGAGTTATATTCAAAGTCATTGAAAAAAGCAGACGAAGATGAAATTACTTATGTTCCCAAATGGGACTTAATGGGTTAATACAAATCTTCTGCTTTACATTAGATATCGTCTGATTATTCTGATCGATAACGGGTTACTATAATTTTATATGCATTTTTTTTTTAATTTTTTTATTTATTTTTCAATTAAATAAATTTTAATTGATTTTTTTAATATAATTTAATATTTTATATTTTAGGGCTTATGCTGAGCTGAGGAAAGTCAGGAATGCGAATCGAACTAAGTCCAACTGGATCAAGATCCTACGCCCCCACAACACCAAAAAACTATTCAAACACCATGACATAAGTCACTAGTCGTGTAAGCATTTGTAAAATGTCAAATCAATACTAAATAATCATTTTCCACTTTCCTTATTTTCAAACAGTGTGCACATTTTTGAAAACACTTGGACAAGAGGGGAAATTTTTGTGTGGGAAGCAAATTTTTTTTAAAATTTGTAAACATCAAAATTAAAAAATGTATAAAAGGATATATCTGTACGGCCGAAAATTATTGACCCTGTGCCAAACGCAGGTGTGCGCATTTGAATAAATACTTGAAATATTGGTAAATAAATTCGAATGCTTCATTCAAATGTCATAATGATAAAATACACATAGTACTTAAATAAATTTAGATCAAACTTACCGACGTAGAAGTTGGAGCAGTCGAAAATTTAAGAAAAGGTTGACGATAAATAATAAAAGATCTGACCTAAAATGAAAAAATTAAATAAATGTCGCCATACAATTTAAGAGATAGGATAAAATAAAGAAAATAATTAAAACTTCACCTAGCAACTGCAACAGGACCTCACTAAAATGTGTCTATAAAATGAGGCGAGCTTAAAATACCTTTTTTTGGGTTGCTTTCCAAAATGTCTCATTGAACATTTGAATCAGCATATTTCTTTGAATCTCATTTCCACTAATCATACTCAACACATACGTCAGATGTCCCTTATGTTATCCATGCTTATTTACACCACCAAGATCACATACGCCAATGAAATAAAACATCAATACACCCAAACTTAGATACATCTAAACACGACATGAAGGAACTCATAAAGAAAATCTACCATTGGATAATATTCCTCAGCACCATAAAATCACAATGCACACTTTTCACCCAAGCCAACAAAAAATACAAAACATCAATCAACATTAAAATAAACGACCTCGTTATCCTACACTCGATAATACGACAGACAGACAGACAGTAACCGATTTTTTTAATCTTTTTCTCCCCTGTTATTCCCACATTCAAATTCCGTGGAAATTTTTTTTCTTCCCGTGGGTAGAAGTCATCATTTGTGAAAGATTTTTTTTACATTAAACTTCAATTAACAAATAACATTTTAGTTTGGTGTATTGATTCTTTATAAATTTAATACACTGGTAGAAATTTCGTAATCCGACAAGAATATGTGTCAAACCAATAGTGTCAGATAAACGAGGTTTGACTCAGGAGCGCACATCCAGAGGACAACTTCCAATGTCATTTCAAGCGGTAAAAAAGGCTTTCGCTCCTAAAATAATTTTGAATTTTTTCAATTTATACCATTAAAGAGTCTTTTTCATAATTTTTAAAATGCTTTCTCTAAGACTTGAGCGTAAAACAAAAACTTAACCGTTAGCATTAATATGGAAAGTCTACTCACAAGTCAAATAAGTCTTTTGAATGATATAAAATTAAGAAAATTCTAAATCATTGATGGAGCCAAAGGCTTATTCGACCCCCTTGAAATCACATTGAAGGAGGCGGATCGCCTCCCTGACCACTGAAGGCGACTTTTGGGAAAACACTCATGACTAAAATTAAGGTTGAGAACTACTGTCTTAAACTAAGACGCATTTGTACTTTTGTTTTTACAGCAAAAAAGGATCAAAAAATATGCTTTTCTCAGTCATACCATAATTAAAATTTACAGAAATATTTGAACAAAATGAAAGTGTCATTTTGGATAAATTGCCATAGAATTTCATAATGAATATTTCAAAACACCCCAATTATCATTTTCTATTAGTTGTTGTTATTGTCTTGCTACACTTTATAATTTGCACTTGTTGTTTCTGTTCATTATATTGAAGCATAGTATGTTCTTAATGAAACACGCACTACCCAGTAAAAATGTTATGCCAATCGATCTAGGGAATTTTATTACTGTTAAACTATTATAGATTTCAAATTTTATTGGCGGTAATTGAAAATATGGGCCCATTCATGAGAGGGGATTTGGCCTTTGAAAGAATGATGACGTTAAGGATCTAACTCTATTAGTGGTTTTGTAGAAATAAATGGTTAGTTATTAAATGCAGAATATTTTACTTTATTAGTTTAGAATGAAAAATTTCGGACTTCAAGTAAACATAAAAATCTGACTCCGACTCCAAATACAAAAAATAAGGCAACTCCTATTTCTGTCTTCGATTAAAGAAATACAACTCAACATGTTTACGAAAATTAAAATTTTTCTTTTTTAATACTTAAAAATCCGAGTTTCATTCGAACATTTTACTTGATAACGACTCTATCTCCTAACCATTCAAAATCTCCTACCCCAACTCCGCGACCCCGTTTATAAAAGATCATTTAGAAAGTAAAAAGAAATGATTTTTGAAACATGGTTAACTAAAATACAGGCATTGTCGACCTACCAGATAATTTTAGGATTCGACCAAGTAAAATGAAAACAAAATGAAAAATGAAATTGGGTTTGAGATAAAAAGTAGACAAAAAATGAATTTTTCATCCTTTACATACGAAAAAAAAGTTTAACATATAGATTCTAAAGGTATAAAATAAATTTATTTATCGTCCGGTTAATGACCAGAATAATCAGTCGATATCTAATGTAAAGCAAAAGATTTGTATTAAAGAGCTTTGATAAGCGCAGACGATTTTATTTTTGTAAAGTCGAATCTGGGCGTTAACGGCCGTTAACGCGTTAAGATGAAAAAACGAATAGAAGTTTTCAACGTGTACCAATTATCGGGTTAATGAATACTTTCGAAAATATTGATTTTTAGAAAAGATACCGTAAAAGTACCAAAATTTTAGAAATTTTCGAAGGGCTGTGGAGTTGGAGATTTTAAAGGGATAGGAGTAAGAGTCGTTAAAAAAATCAGTTAGGTAATAAAATTTAGTAAAAGGAGTGTGTTAGAGTTTATTTATTAAATATTAGATACGTAAGAGATGCCCAAACCTTTAAATAAATAAATGTTTGATTTAGGTTGTTATGTAATTTCTAAGCATTCAACTTTACCTTTGTACGTGGGATTCTAAATAATAAATTACCAAAGTACATCTTGTAAAACTTTGAGAAACAGCTTATAAATTGCCGCTAAATTAAATTTAATGGCTTAATAGAATAATAAAATAAATAATGAACAATATGAATGAAAAGCCAAGAATATATTTGAAAATATTGTGAATTTTCACACATCTCAGCTCTGAAGCTTAAAAATTTTTTGAGTTGCGATTAAATTGGGGGCATGGTGATAATATTAGAAGTAGGTCAATTCGGCTTGAAGACAATTCAACATTTAAATATATTAATATTGCCTTGAGGCCTAATTATTTCAAGGCTAAATTGTCGATAGGGAGAATTGATATGGGGACCAATTGTCCCTGAACCTTAATAGCAATTATGAAGGATACTATTTTTAAACAGTAAAAAATACATGTTTTAGCTAGAGACACTAAGTTTACTCGAATCTAAACTAAAATTACTAGAAAAGAAATTCTAAATTGAAAATAAAATATTTAGTTTTACTAGATTCGCCATTATATTAAAAGAACAAATTGAAACAAGCTTAAAATTAAAAATATTTTTTATTAAAGTTAAAATTACTAAAAATTTGTGAATATCTTAATTAGTTGTTTCATGACAATTACTAATAATTTATACGGTATATAAAAACAGTATCAGTTTTTTACATATACAAAAAACCTACAAACATATAAAGTGAGGGAGAGAAAAAAATTTTTTTATTGCAAAGTAAAAGTGCTTACAAAGAGAAAAAACTGAAAAATTATATATATATCCATATTAGAGTGGTCTAAAAAATTTTTTTTAAAATCTTCAGATTAGAACACAGAATTCGATTCTATATCTGTTCCAATTATTTAAGTCCAAATTTTATGCAAAAAAAAAATATTTTTTAAAGGTTCCACATGACACTTGAAAAAAGCCTAATGCAATAACAAACGAGCTAAAAAGAAAAAATGTGTTGTAATAATTTGTATTTTTATTTATGAAAAAATTAACTGAAACACACATAAATATGTTACTTAGAAAGTCCAGCAACCAATGTAAATTTATTGGCATCAGAAAACAGATGCCTATGGTCATTGTCAACTTACAATAAGTACTGAAGCTTCTTCGTTCTACGTTAGGTTACGATTGAAGTCTTGAATCAGCTTGACTGCCCTTTCAGCAACATCGTTGACAACTTTTCTGGAATGCACAATTTTAGCAGCCTTATGAAAGTCTGCATTATCAACCCACTCTACAAGAGGAATTCCTAGGAATGTTTGTGGCAAATCCAGAGTTTCAGAGAAATACACCGTGTTCTTGGTTACAAAATCGCTAATCTGCTTTCTCTCATAATCTGCTTGATTGAGGGCGTTAGAACATCTTGATGGAACAACCTGTGAACCCTTCTTTTCTATAATGTTATGAGCCATCAGCTTTTTCTGCTCTTCTGTCACACTCGAGTCAAAGAATGCCAAGCCAACCATTTCTTCACTTAAGTACTAAAGATGTCCATCAAAAGATTTTAAAGCTGCTTTTTTGACAACTGAATTTCTATACGTTGACAGCTTTTTGAGGAATGCCAAATCATTTTGAGGAACTTTCGCTGGTGATGGCGTTTCAAACCACACTTTCATATAGAGACTTGTAACAAAAAGTAGAAATTGCAGCATTCCGCGCTCTTCAAATGCTTTCAAGGTAAACTGCTTTCTAAACTGTTCTCTTACAAACTGAACGTTTGAATACGGCAATATCTGGCCCAGATGATGTTTCGGTTATTTGTAGTGCAGTAAAGACTTTTTCTAAGATTATTTCAAAGATGTGATGTCGGCAGGCAAAGTGTAAAACATTTCTTCCTAGTGCATTTTCAATCAGAATATAGGCTCCATTGATACGCCTAGTGTTGCTGGCTGTTGTGTCAAAACATATGATGCTCACTTGGTTGGATACTTTCCATTCATCAATACATGCGATCACAGCATTTGCTTGAGTTTGTCCTGTTTCATTGTGTAATTTTGGAACGCCAAGAAGAATATCTGTATCTGCACCGGTAATAATTACTGGTAACCTGTCGACCTTCTCACATCCAGTAATATCTGGCCACAACTTTCTATCCCAACGAACTGTCAATGGTCCATCCATTGTAGTTTTCTTTTATTGCATTTGCCATTTTTTCTATTTGTTAGTCTTGCCCGACGAATTTTTTTACTTTATAGTAGTAATAAATCTCCTTTTTCTTTTAAAACCTAGCTTAGGACGTTGTAAAGTACAGGATATATGAAACATTTTTGGTTTGTATTTTTTCTCTTAATTGTTGGACATTGATCAATGTTTTTATGAAACATTTCTATGTGGGGCGAGGGTCGATGTGAAGACAAATGTTCTATGAAGGGGTCGACGGGTAAAAAAGTTTGCCGATCCCTGTTCTAGACATATGCCAAAAACGCAAAGTTATGTAATTGCCAAGAAACTTTGACCGACTTGTGCAACCTTTAAAACATTTTATTTTTCTTTCAAATTTCAGCCTCAATAATCTTTTAAGTGTCAAAACCAAATGCAGAGTTCTAATCAAAATTATCTGAAAGTTTTTTTACCGTGTTATGATGGAACACTCTAATCTATATATAATATCTCCGCCCTTTATACTACGATGGTTCATCTCCAACCTGTATACTACTATGGTTCATCTCCAACCTGTATACTGTGATGGTTCATTTCCAACCTGTTAGTTCATATTTTGATAGATGTAAGATTTGAAATACCTCATTCGGGGAGACAATGCTATATAAGTTATTACCTATATACCTATATACTACGATCGTTCATATCCAACCTGTATACTACTGCGATGGTTCATCTCCAACCGGTCCAAGATGTAAGATTTGATATACCTCATTCGGGGAGGCGATGTTACATAAGTTATTACCTATATTTTTGCAATTTTTTCACAATATTAAATAATATTATTTGTCAAATAATCAAAATAAAATTCTGTAATCAAAGAATCGAAAAATATTCTTTAAAAAATCAAAAAATATGAAATTTCTGTTCATATTTTGTTAGACGTTAGATTTAATATACCTCATGCGATATTACAAAAGTTATTACCTATATTGTTGCCATTTATACGATATTAAATAATATATTTGTCCAATAATTAATATAAAATTCTGTAATCAAAGTATCGATAAATATTCTTTAAAAAATCAAAAATATTTATTCTTTTCAAATATATAGTTGGCTAAGTAACTAAGTTTATCTTTCTATTCTAAAAGTAACGGGAGCCAACGATATACTTTGAAACTTGCATAAACAATTAAAAATGAAGAATAAATTTGATGAAGTACTAAAGAAAAAAATAATTCATTTTAGCAAAAAGGAATATAAAATCTTTTTTTTTAATTTGTATATTAGTTTTTTTTTAATTAATTTTTTTTACATTTCTTATATAAACTTAAAGTAAAAAATATCCTGAAATTGGAAAAAATCATTCCTAGTTTTTTTAAATTTGAACATGCTTTTGAAACGGATTTAATGTTAAAGTCATATAGACGAACTTAGAATGAAAAAAACGAACTTAAAATGAAAAAAGACGAACTTAAAATGAAAAAAGACGAACTTAAAATGAAAAAAGACGAACTTAAAATGAAAAAAGACGAATTTAAAATGAAAAAGAACAAACTTAAAGTGAAAATGCTATATATATGAAGTCATAATTTTGTGACCGTTTGAAAGGCCTGAAAAATCGAAAATTTTAAAATTAAAAAAAATTAAAATTCCAAAACCAATTCTTATAGAGTTTGGTACGCTGATTCCAAATAAAAAATTTATTTTTTATTTTTATCATGGGCTTCGAAAATTACCCTTACTAATGTATAGACTTACATGTATAAAAAATAAATTTTTGCAATTCAAACTTAAAATATTTATATATTTTTGTAATCAATATAATATTACCTTTAAAATGAGATATTAACATTGAAAATAGGGTAAATTTAAAAATTTTGTTGGGGGAACAACTTACAATTTAAAAAAAATCACATTTTTTCAAAGTATTATATTTAAATACTAGGTATATTTTATGAATATGCAAAAAAATTGAAAAAAATATGTTATTATTCATTTTAGAAGCTGAAAAATAGCAAAATTTCCCATATTTTTTCAAGGGTTATAAAAAATTTTTAGAAATTTTTTCAAAAATGAAACAACATTCAACATGCGGGTAATAGGATGCTCTTTAAGATAGGCATGGTTTAAATGTTAAAAAAAATTCTCCGATAAAATTTTTTTTCAAAATTAAAATTAGTAAATTTTAACACAAAAATTATTTAAAAATTGCTAAAATCAAAGAAATATATCAAAAATTTTCAAAATTTTAATGTAAGCGATTTATTAGAAAAAATAATTTTATTTTAATTTAAAAAAATCGCGTTAAAATGTTAACTTTTTTTTGACAAAAATTTTTTTTTTGAGAAATTGAATGAAATTTTTCCAATTTTTTTTCAGAAAATATTTTATTTATAAGTGTACTTTAATCTAATGGGTAAATTTTAAAAAATTATTTTAACATCTCGTAGAAAAAAAATTAGGGTGAAATTTTCACTTCAAGTACGGGTCTAAAACTTAATTTGAGGTCATTTCACCTACACCATATCAAAGTACTAATGAAATAAGGTAGATTAACATTTTATACGCTCTAAAATCTTACTATGGAATAGAAACCATCGTAGTATAGAGGTTGGAGATGACAATTAAGTTGTATACCCGCGTTCAACCGTACAGGTTATGAGAATATTTCATTACGTAACAAAGAAGAGTTTCCTAAAACTTCATACAGAAAAATATTTCTTCAATATTTGTGTGTGCGCGCGCGTGTGAGAACCGAAAATTAAAATTATTTTATAAAAATCTACAAATAAATTTAGGTTTTTGTAGGAAAGAGGTTTATAATGGAAAAAAAATATATTAATTTATGAGGTTAATTATTGAGAAAAATTTAGTAAAACATATCTTTAGATTTTTTCTCTTCAGTGAACTTATCAATAAGCGCAATCCAAAATCCTTATTTTTTGAGGAATCAAAGTGTAAATTAAACCCAAAAATTTACTAACTAAATAACTTTTTTTTAATTAAAACTATTTTTAATCGCATACATTATGAACAGACTTTAATTTTTCAAACTTTAAATTATTTGTTACGCAATTAAAATTTTGGCGAATAATTCAAAACTTATAAGTAATATAAAAACGAAGGTTAATTTATAAAAAACCGAAAACTAAAATTATTTAAAAAAAATCTACAAATAAATTTAGGTTATGATAGTAGAGTGATTTTATAATTGTGTTGGAAATTGTTACAGATAAAAGGTTAAAATTCCTCAAAATGTTACAAGCGTTAAAGTTCAAAATGAGCAAATATAAAAAATAGGCACCACTCATCTGCTAATTATGAAGAATACTGAAAAATAAAAATTTATAAAAGAATTCATCAAAGTGATAGGATGCATGGTCGAATAATTCAAAAGTTTTGAGCAATATAAAAACTTATCTAAAGATGTTGAAAACTTGCATTACACGTGTTTGCTAAATTGATATCTAGGACTCACGAATGGGTGAGGTAAAATACAAGCATTGAATTGCGATATCTACTTGTGTTAACTACATTTAACTACTTGTGATATCTACTTGCTTAAAATTTTCTCATTAGATATAGAATTAAAATTTCATACTCAACTCCCGGAAAAAAGTTTGTAAAAGGATAAATTTTCACTTATAGCGAAGTTAATATATTTACCTGAACAAAAAAATCTAAAGCAAATTATTTGTCTTCAGAGCACGGCGTAGTTCCCATTTGTCTTTTGAAATAAAGCCGCAACAGCTTTTATAACTGAATATAGGCTATTTTTTGAGTTAGTAATTTTTGTATAATCATTGTTAGTTATCTATATTGATATTATGTGAAGAAGTTATGAAATGTTTTTAAAGTATCGACAGTTTCATTTGATTGTTTTGCAAAAACGAGTATTAAAAAACCGCAAATTTGTTTCACACTTATTATTTTAAACTCTAAATGTAAAACAGCCTAAAAAATAGTTTTCTTTGCCAATTTCTCTAAAACATGAAATTGTTATATAATTTGAATTAAAATTCTCGTAGATAGGTTTTAGATAAAAACCACAATTTTTTTTATCAGATTTCCCAACTAAGCCTTGTTTATCACAAAAATAAAAAACCGCCAGTTCTGTTTTACACTTATAAATTTTTACAATATAAAAGTGTACGTTTTTTAAATTATTTTTATAAAAAACGTATTCTCGAAAAAATAGGGGATACCCGCAATTTTTTACCCACAAATAAGTAATTTTCCTTTATGATTGCCAAAAATGAAATCACAGTGTCCAATTCAACATATTTTGATGTAATACTTGAAAGTATATTTCATTAGATATAGTTATATCAAAGAAAATTTTAATTGATACATTCTCAAAAATATTGGTGA
This sequence comes from Nectonema munidae, assembly GCA_030549495.1. Taxonomy (NCBI): domain Eukaryota; kingdom Metazoa; phylum Nematomorpha; class Nectonematoida; family Nectonematidae; genus Nectonema; species Nectonema munidae. The sequence goes on along the minus strand of JAUIRK010000879.1, from coordinate 621,923 downwards.
ATTTCAGAAAAATTTTAAATATAGAATGTTAAATGTCTAAATATACATAAAGTTATTCCTTTTCTGACATTCCAAATAATCTTTTTATTTAAAACACAAGTTTTGCGGTTTAATAAAAATAGTATCAAAATTTTTCTGAAAACATATAAATTTTGATATTCATTGACAGATTTGGACATGAAAAGGTCATCGAACTGTCATTAAAATGGTATCAAAAGATGCAGCTAGCAATTATAGGAAAAGTTAAGTAGCCCCATAGCAAGCAGTTAAGCTGATTTCGTACGAAGTAGGTTTTTGTTTAGGGGGGGGGGGGGGGGGGGGGGGGGGGGGGTTGAAACCCCCCCCCCCCCCCCCCCGGCACTATTAGGGTAATGGAAAAAACTTCAACCTTTGTTAATATAAAATATTGAAAAAAAGTATATAAACTCATCACGTTAATTACTGGTATTTTTCGAACTAGATAAAATTTAACTGACCTCACATTAGAGCCCATTTTGCAAAAGGGAGAACATTTTTTTGTAAAACATTTGTTTAAATCTTCACATTATGCTATTAACAAAACTGATCACTTTTTTTTACTAAAATTTAGACCAAATTTTTCGAAGAAAAGTCCAGCTATCAAAAAAATTAAAAAGTTTTTCCAAAAATACATTATTCTAGCGTATACACTATACAGCAATCGATAAGCTTTCAAATTATATATATATATCATGAAAAAGAAATATTGAAAAACACATTAATCTTTTCTTCAAACAAACAAGTAAAAAATTTCAAAAAAATCGTCATATTAGTATTATATATTACACATAAACATTTCAGCCAATCATATAGTTTTCATGAAATAAAACTGCACATTTTAAAGTTAAATGGTTTGAACTTTTATGTAGAATTTTTGAAATAGTTCGTTATGTATGGAATATATTTTTTCAAAATTTTTATTTTAAATTTTTAGGCATTTTACGATTTTTATATTTAAATATATAATAAGGTCTGGCAAGTTGTCGCCCCAGAGGTCTTGCCAAACCTCTGATATACTAAGTTACCAAGTATATATAATTCTATAATTTCCTTAAAGTTTTTAATAATGTATAAAAACAACACAAAATCGAAAAAAATTAATTGTAAGCATACAATGTCAAACTTTTAATCATCAATTCTTTAATATTTACAAACACATAGAGTCAAACCTGCAATGCTTAAACATATTTTTACTCTCAACACATCACATCATAATTTTTTTTCTCAAAAATATCTATACTATTTTTTCCTTTTAGACTTATAATCTTCCAAACGTACTTCCTAACACTGTTCAATTAAACTTTCTCTGCCTATCACCTCACCCTCCTTCTCTAAAGTAAAATTTAGCTAGGATGAGTTTACCTCAGTCACGTAGCGAAAAATAAAGATGGCGTGACACAAAGGAATTATTATAAAAATCTTAAAACTTAAATTTTTAAAATATTCAATGCCTATGGGATTTTTGCGAAAAAAATTTTAACACTTCATTAAGATTTATATTAGCTTTACATTTTTAAGAGAACAAAAATGGAGGGGGAAAACAGCGAAAATGAAGGGCAAGGGCACTACACACAACGCCAGTCTTGGCTACGCAGCGGCTTTACCGACGACAAATTTATGCTAAATGTGGGTTTTATTTCTTGATTTTCTCGAGAACCATCAACTCAAAATAAAACGAGTGGAATGTAATTATTTGTAAGCCTTTTGATTTTATATCAATCAACGCCTCCTATGTAAATCTCTCTAACTGTCTAGCATTCAAAATTTAACTATCTTTAATATGGTAAGATCAGTCTTTATTTGTATGTATATGATGAATTTGTACTAAGATTCTTGAGAGAGAAGGACCAAATATTTGAATTGTGTAATTGTCTTGTTCTTCTTAAAAAGGTGGCACCAACTTAAATATCTATCAATTTAGTCACAACTAAGATTTAAACAGAGAAGTAAACAGAGCGCTTTTATTGAAATAAAGACAATAATGATAATCACTTATTAAAATTAAATAGCTTGAGTCTAACAACCACATTCATGTTCACATTGGTTAGTAGCAGGATCAAATTGTGTCCCTTCGCCACACATTCTCATCATCGCCTTTCCATGTATGCATTGGTAATAAAATCTATCAAAACATAAAAAATAATTATCGAATGAAAAAGAACTTTTTTAAAAAAAAACATCATGGTAGAAAAAAATCGTATACTAAATTTTTTGAATTAATTAAAATTTAAAACGTAAATAATTCTTGTTGTTAGTTAAAATCTAGAAACTGGTAAATTAAAAACTCTAAAACGCGAATTTTATTACTTCAAAATTTTTTTGTTTACAAGCATAGAGAAATAATATAGGATGAAAATCGCAGAAAATTTTGACTAAACAAATTAAATTTTAATAACAAAGTATATTTTAATTTATGAGAATGCTTTCCAATAATCAAATTTATGCACCTCCAAAATTTTATTTTTTTATTGTAAACAAGGTTGTAATAGATATTCTAGAGTGGTAACTCCTCTCTTTCACTTTTATACTATTTACCTACCATATGTTGCTAAATTCTCATCGCATTTTACTTCTACTCCGACTCCAAGTACTTAAAAATCCGCTTCCAAATACCAAATTTAAGGCCAACTCTTCCCTTTCGACTTTGACCAATAAACGGTCCCTTACAAAAATAAAACGATTTTTAAAAAATAAATTTTTTTTTTATTTTAAAAAAACCCCCCCACCACCACCCCCCCCACCGACCCCCCCCACACCACACCCCCCACAACCCCCCCCATATTTTATGGGTAAAAAATTTTTTTTTTTTTTTTTTTTTGTTTAGGACAAAAAAATTTTTTTATTTTTTTTTGGGGGGGGGGGCATTTAATTTTTTGGGGTTTTAATTTTCCAAAGATTTTGGAAATTGGTTTTTAAAGAAAAGTAAGCTTACTGACAATCACCAGGAAAACACATTAGTTTATCTGTTTTTTCATCAACGTCAGCACACTCTTCATCTAAATACAATATAAAGCCTTAATTAAAATAATGCAGGGTAATAAAACGTTATTTATTACCAAACAAAAAATTCACCACAGAAAAGTAAAAAGGTTGAATTAAGAATATATTCCTTTACTTCTCAAATATTAGTTATAAAAAGTAAAAGTTTTTACTGTTAATTGATAGGTATTCAAATGGAGTAAAATTAAAAGACCAAAAATGAAATTCTTTTAGCATTCAACCTTCAACATATGCACGCTATTGATACAAATTTGGTTGATCATTCCAAAATTGTTTTAAAGATATGGTGGTTTCTTAGAGAATTTCACAATCCATCATTATTTCAATCATTTGAAAAACTTGCCATTTCTAATCGCTCAAAATGACAAAAATTCTCATCATCGAGCTTAAAGTATATTTTCACTTTCTTCCTATATTTTTAGTTCTAATTCAATGTCAAGTAGTTCAATGAAATCAATCATTAATTTTCTTGTTGACCATTTTGATTGGATGGTTCGATTAACCAATTTCTTCTATCTCAAAATTATTACCGCTTATAATTAACTAACGATAGCCTGTTTTTTATCAGTGCTTTGGCAAAACCACCGGTGAGATAAAAAAAAGCGCAGAAAAACACTTGACATTCCATTAATGTACAATTTTGGCTTGATTATTTCATCAACTTAGAAATATCGTGTTTGATTTAAATTTTGATTACTGATAGTAAATTGATTTAAAACTCGCATAAAACATTTCAAATAATTTGAAAGACATTGTCGATAAAGTATAAGTTTGAAAATAAATTGTTTTAGTATATAAATAAATTGAAGATATGCAAGAAAAGCACAACTAGTTCGAAAGACGCATATTTGTGAAAAAATTTTTTTAGAACTTATTATATAATTTTCGAAAGATTTGACCGAGATAAGTTTTTTTTATTTTTTGATAGATCTTTTGAAAATCTTAAAAAAAATTGAAAGACTAGAATAGGTTGTACAAATTTAATAAATCAAGAAAAAGTATTTATAAAACTTAAAGTAGAATATTCAAAATGGTGATATTTTGTTATTCTGAATTTCCACCCCTCCTACTAAAACTCTCCTCCTTAAACGATGCCATGTTTGGAACGAAGGGAGAAACAAATAAGGGAAGCAGTTCGTATCATTCAAAACATACATCAATTTTCAAATCTGCGTCGGCTAATCACTTATTGTTTATGATAATGAATCAAAGTCTCTTCGAAGTCTATTAAAACAATCTATTTAAGCAAAAGTTTACCTTTTCGGTCACTTCCACATTCAGACACTTCTGGTTCATCAGCTTCTTGATGCTCTAAAAGTAAAAATAATAATGGCAATTTAGTATTTTTAATAAAAAAAATCAAAACCGATAAGAGTGCAACTTTTTTCACCATAAGATCAAAATTTTTATTTATTGTATTTTAATATTATTTTATCGCTTTCTGCTTTAAACGAATTAAATTTTTTTCAGAATAAAAAATTTATTTAAACTAGATTTGTTTTAATTCTATATTTCAGAGCCTCAATGGTTGTTAGGGTGTACCTCTCAGCTTAACAGTGAGCATATAGCCTTATGGCTGAAAGTGCTTTCATATCTCCAACCAAATTCTATATTTCAAAAAATTGATCTCTTATTATAAATATATATATTTCAATAATTGAGAATAAAATATTTGAAATAAAGGATTCACTAAGATTTTCTCATTTTGCTAAGATGTTGGTCAGGTCTTATTAAAAACCACTTGTTATTATGGGCTTTAGTCTTCTCCCAGAATCTTAACGAAATACGCACATATGGGTATTACAGAATACACCCAGGCACATTGTAGTAGTTTTAAGTTTTGACCTTCTTTAATAAGGAGAAGTTAAGGATTTTATTTTAGGTACTAAGATTTTACTATGTGAGAATATCGGTGATTCTAAACCTTTCTCCTCTCACGGATCATTTTTAAAGTGGAAATTTTTTTATGGACTTGTTATTTTTTTATTACTGCCAATTTTATATTTTAAGTAAAGTTTTTGTAGTTAGCTCAGGACATAACTAAGTGGAGGATTGGGATCATGGCCGCAGAACCCCAACTAGTAGACAAAGAAAAAGAGGTAGTTTTATTTCATCAAAAATATGAGAATAAGTAAACCGTTTTTAAATCACTATACAGTATATATTTTAAATTCTGGTTATCTATTAAAAATTTATTTAATTTTATAAAATCAAAAAATGTTGTGTTAGCTTTGAGGCGTAGCAAAAAATAAAAATGAGGTGGCACAAATGGTCACATCCCCCATTTGATTTGATCAGTGAGATTCATATCCCACCATTTTTTTTAATTTTATATCCAAAATATAAGTTTTTTGTTGTTTATGTTTTCATGAAGGAATCAAGATTGTTGTTAAATATATGAATATTGAAAGCAGGGCTTCAGAGCTGGAGCTGCACAATTTTTTCTACTAGGAGTCAGAGTCACAAATAACAAAATGGGGCTCCCCATATCTGCCTCCAAGCCATTTCATGATGTATCTAAAGTCTAACAGTTTGGCTCTGAAAATTTTAAAATCCCATCTACGCGCTAGTATGAAAGAAGATATTGTTGAAGCAATGAATCTATTTTTAAGATCAAACTTATATAAATAAATTTTAAAAACATTTTATCCATCAAAAAATTTAACATAAATACATGAATTAAAAAAATTTATAATTTAAAACTGATATAGTATATGTATTTGAGCCTCAATGGTTGTTAGGGTGTACCTCTCAGCTTAACAGTTGAAGATCCCCGAGGCTCCCAACTCTAAAAACAAATTCACAAAAACTATGATTATCTTAAGCATAATGCGAGCGCATATAGCCTTACGGCTGAAAGTGCTTTGATATCTCAAACCCAACATAGTATTAGCATTTACACCAGAGCTGGAGCCGGAGCCATGGAAAAAAAAATTTGCTCCAAAGACAATAATTTTGAGGCGGCTTCGAAGCCCGATTGAAAGTAATTGTATGGTGATAAGGCGTGATTTAAATTTTGTACAAATTAAACCCTCATCAGGCAAACATGGGTCTATCAGAGCCGAGAAACTTTAAAAATGAAGATTTTTTTGTCATAAATTATATATATAGTTTTGAAACTTTTAAAATGCCTCATTCTACTTGTATTTAAATCCTTCAAAAAATATTTTTGTCAAAGTTATTATTTTTTTTTCGGCAACGACCTAAAAACTTTTAGCATTACGTTGCAGGTAAACATGGGTCTAATAGACCCAATAAGCAGTGAGCACTCACAAAAACATATTATTTGTGTGAAATGTAGTAAAAATAAATTAAACTTACTTTACTACAATTAAATAATAGTAAGTGTTTGTTCATTAATTATTGAACTTTGAAAAAGCTTCAAACAAATAAAGAAAACCTTTTTTTTGCAGCGCGCCTTTTCACCCAAAACACATTCAAAAAACACCTAAAAACTAGTTTTATTTGTAGTTTTATTAAATTGTTTTTTTTCTTTTTTATATATATTTTATCATGAACATAATATTTTAGTATGTAATGTACTAGCTCTTGCTTTAGGCTTTACTAACTTTTAATATCCTTTTCTTTTGAACTCAATTGATTAATTATAATTTTTTGTTGAATTTCACTGATAATTTTGATTTAAATAGTTTCTGTTGCTACCTATGATGTTTTTTAAATGTTGTTTTAGGTGAAAAGACGCTCTCTTTTTTTTTGTAGTAAATTGCGGAACTTTAATATTTCTGGCAATATAAAAAATATTTCTACTTACATATACGCACAAGAAATCATTAATTTAAAGGTTATAGATACGCTAAATGTACAAAATATAAAAATATCATAAACAAAAGAGTATTTGTGAAAACAAGAAGGCCGGGCGCGTTTGACCCATGTTTATCTAAATCGTAAAGAAAATATGTTTGCCGCGTGAGGAAAGTGTGCCAACAAGAAATAGAAAAGTTTGAGGAAAACTGCGTTAGTTGGGGCTCGATTGTGCAAACAAGGTTTCGGAGGCAGAAAAAAATTGTCTGGCTCCAGCTCCGGACCAGAAATATTTTAGTCTCTGGCTCTTTAAACTTTTAATCATTAATAAAAAATGAGTGTAGCTATACTACGTATATAATATATATTATTTGGATTCCAATTATATTATTTATTTCTAATGATATTGAAGCGAAAAATTTAAATATTTTAAAAATTCTATTAGGTATCATTCTAATAATGAATACATCTAATAAAATAACTTTACCCTTTTCAATAAGTAGACTGGGTTGGACTGGTTGATTGAAGAGTTGGATCAGAAACTAGAAATCTTTCATTCAATTTTTTATCGATTGCAGTTTGTTTATATCTAGGCATTGGAGTGTATTAGGGCTTCGGCAATGAAAAGACACCTATGATACGCTAACAACTTACCTTTACACTCGTCAGAAAATATTTTATAATTAATAATAATAAATTGAAAGATAAAATATTTAAAAAAAACCTGGATAAGATTTTTTAATACAGTTCTGATTTTTAATTTAGTTCTGATTTTGACTATATATCCTTCCGAAAAAACTGTGTATTTAAGTTGCCTGGAGCAAGACAAAAGCGCTATATTTTTAATCTTTCAGACTCGAGCTCCGGCTCAATGTAGACAAATCCTCCAGATCCAGCTCCAAAGCCCTGTAAACTGATCTAGTATGAAGAAATATTTATCTCATCTTCGGGCAATATGCTTAGTTGAGGGGTAGGTTTAAATGAATCCACAACAATGGGGAATAGCGTGTTTTTTCCCCAAAACAGTCTTCGCAGACAGAAGTTTGAATAGTGGGATTGCGGAAGCATTTTAAGACGCGTTGAAATAGTTCCTATGCACTAACGAAAAACTGCTTTAACATAGAACGGATAAATGTAACTTGACTGTACATCGTGACCCCATGTTTCGTGCCGGCTCACTTAGTCATCAGACAGTTCGTCGAAAAGACATATGGTCCCTGGAAATAAAAAATTTGAGTACTTTTTTTCCAGATAAAATTTTAGATTCAATGCCACAAAAAAAGGCTTTAGCTTTCAATTTTCCCCTCATACTTAACTTTTTTTTTAAATTCATTTGTTAACTTGACACTTTTCTAAATTTTTTTAAAAAAAATTTTTTTTTAAGATAACTCCCCGATCAGACTTTATCGAGTCAAAACACTTAATGTAGTGAAAGTGGCTAAAATTCATTAAAATAATTTAAGTGAGAGAGAGAGTGCTTCGTTATATCAAAATTAATGAGAAAATTACTTGATATTTGTAAAAAAGCTAAAATGAAAAATGATATATACAACATTTTAAAACGTTGATCCCCCTTTTACCTATGGCTAAAACGAGCAGCAAATAAAAGAGTCTTTTTTGAAAATTCATTTCGACAGTGTTCTGTTGACTAAAGGATAAATTAAAAATACCAATTCGACCATTCACTATTTATATTGTTTCATCTGTGCTCACGTTGTTTACTCTAAACACCCTCATTCTGTGAATTGCTCAACAAACAAAATGCCAAAATTGTAAATATTGCAAATATCATTTGTTCTACTTTGCAATATTAAATGGATGAATTTTATGCGTATTGCTAGGCAAAATGAGTGTCAACATTGCCTAAACGAAATTAAAATTCTCTTTAGCAAATATGCATAATGATCGCGTTTAAATCATAAATGCATACATTGGAGCAATACCAAAATGATATTTCAAATATGTCAGAAACATGCTGAATATACAAAGTCAGGAATGCAAAATTTTTTTGGCAGTTATTACGCCAAGAAGCTTGGAAAGTGCACATTTTCTTTATTTCAAATTTAAATAAGCGAGTGTTCTGAGACAAAATTTTAAGATGAATAAAGTAGGCATTTAGATTCAACAAATACGGTCAGTTTTAACCGAACTTAAATGAACTCAATATGCCTGACTAACTTTCTTTCTCCGTTTTTGTTATTTTAAATACTATATAATAGTTTCCGTGCACAAGTGTGATTCAGTAGTACAAGAAGTAATTTTCATTATGCAGTATACTTTTTAAATCTCTACAAATCACTTTCTTATATACGTCAATGATATCCGAGTACGGGCAAATCTATTTCAAGGACGACTTCTATTTTTAAAGGTGCTAGGAAAAATACCTCTCAGAAAACTCCGTCTCAAACCCACATTGAATTTTAAAGTGTATCATGTCCTCCTCAAAAAGAGCACTCAAGATTTATTTGAGATATAACATTGTATACAAAAATTGTAAATGATTTTCGAAGAAAAAAATGGGAAAAATCGGTCTCAGAAAATTCCTTCTCAAAAAACTGGCTCATTCAGTTGACTATAAAATTAGCAGCAACTATTATTATTATTAGGAGCTTATTAAAGCTCTGAAGGCATTAAAATATGCCGAGATTGCTTTGACAAGATACTGCGAATATCGTTCACATAAAATATTGAATTTTGCTGAAATTTTAAATATAGATAAGAATACAAAAAAAATCCATTATTTTAAAATTTTATCTGATTTAAAAGAAAAACAAAAAAGTTATCAACATGTAAAAAAAAGCAAGAGGGGTATAGGTGATATGAATAGATATATTCAGTCTGAATATTTGCCAACCAATCCCAGTTCAAAATTTTTTTCTGATGAAATCAATCGTGATGATGTTCAATTGTTCAATTACAAAAAGTTTTCCACCTTCTTCATCTAAATTCTAAAAGACTCTTGCTCTCACGCAAAAGGAAAAAGATGGACAAATTCAATTTAAATTGCTAGTGACTAAATCTCCACATATTGGCATCTTGAAACAGTTTTGATAACTCACACCTATTCAAAATAAAGACTTTTTATCTCCAAAAGAGGAACTTCTTTTTCACGGTCAAAATCTTTTTTGAAGCACCCAATATTAGATCATCACACCACTTCTTTTTAAAATGATTTCTTTTGATCACACGTTCTCTTTTCAATTAGTTTTCATTCTCCGCTCATACTAATTTACAAAAGATTTTATACGTTTCTTTTTTTAAAATAAATATTTCATACTCAACATGATTGAAGAAAGTATTATATGGACAAAATATATTTAAAAAAAATTATATTTTTACTATGTAACAATTTTTTGGAATTTTTTTACAGAATTGATTTTCAGACATACATCACTAATTTAATTGACACTTCCAGATATTTTTAACCACATTAAGCAAAATGGGAGTACAGAAATAAAATAAGAATTATCGATTTGGTATAAAAACAGATATTTCATTTAAAATTTTAAAAATATTTTTGGAGACAGTTTTTATACGTAAACCGCGAATCTAATCGAAGCTTTCAGATATTTTCAAACCCTAAATGCAAAAACTGAGTCCAAAAATGAAACCAGCACTATCAATTTGGTATAAAAACAGGTATTTTATTTAAATTTCAAAAATATTTCTGTAGTTATTAGACAACCGAACATTTGATTGGCACTTTTAGACATTTTAAAACCTCTAAATGCAAAATCTGAGTTCAGAAATGAAACCAGCATGGCCTTTTTAGTAAAAAAACATATATTTTATGTAAAATTTGAAGGAATATTTCATTAGATATATTTCTGATCAATCAAAATTTTGATTGACATTTCTAAAAAGTAGCCATGATTATTGAAAAAATTAAATATACAAAGTGTTATGCGTTCAAAACTGTATATAATTATATAAAGTTCCAAGGGAGTATATAAAATAGACGCTAAGTTATAACAGACAATGTCAAAATTTTGTTGAGAAATTTTAATTTTTGATTTTGATTGACAGTTTTTGACATGAGAGGATCATTCAACTAACATGAAAATGCTTTAGTCAATTTTGTACAATAAATATTTTAATGAGAGGGGGGTAGAGATGTATAGGATGTGAATTTTTTTACATCCGAGGATCCGGATATTAGATTTGATATCCTAGCGGGTGCGGATATCCAAAAAAAATTTTTATGCGGATATAAAATATTTTTAAAAAATTGTTTTATATTTTACAGTACCATTTTAATCTCTTTTTTACTGTTTTATTAATCGACAAATGAAAAAAAAACGAAATCACAATAATTAGAAAAATTTATTTAAAATAATCATAATTAATTACCGGTAAGTTTTTTTTTTATGAAATAACAGTTTTTCTACTTTTTCCCCTAGTAATCTCTTTCTTTTGTCAGTATAAATATTTTCGGCGCTGGTAAAGAGCTGCTCGCTTTGAACAGTGCTAGGAGGACAGGTAAGGTAATAATGACATGCAATTTTTGATAAAAATGGAAATTCTTCTTTTTTAGTTTTCCACCAATCTAAGCAATTATATGAATCAATTCTTTTTTCTTTTTTATACTTCATTTTTGTTCACGTTTTCTTCACTGCTAGAGTTTAGAATACAGTGCATAGCTTCATTCAAAGAGGTATACACTTCATTATCACTGTTCTTCATTTTTTGCAGCTTTTTACTTCTATGCTACTATTATTACCAATCTTATCCTCATCATATAAATTCAAAAGGAAAGTTTTGGATCGAGAAAAGTAGCTATAATGCAAAAATTAGAATGTAAAGATTTTAAATTGCGGATGCCGATGTTAGCATGAAAAAAATCCGCGGATGAAGATGTAAATTTTTTACGGATGATCCGAATATCCGATACATCTCTAGGAGAGGGATCGTTTTACGCCCCCAGTACTAATAGGGCTAAGAAATTTTTCTTTGATAAATAACAATTGATTTGACAGTAGAAAAGTTTTCGTCATCAAGTTCATTAACAATAGGTCTACAAGTTGAAATTGAAGGTAAATTGTAAGCTAAAATCTTTAATAAAAAAAGCGTTTAAGCTGTCATGTCCTGATTGGGGGTCAAGGGATCGTTCACAAATAACATGAGCTAATTTTCCTTCATTTTTGAGTCCTCTTCTCAACTTTGGAATTTCTATATTCCTACTTTATAGCATAGTATGTCTATTTTGTTTTACCTTCTCATTAGAAGGAACAATGGTAGAAAAGTTCATGTTTTACACCAAAATTTTAGACTTTTAACTTTTTTATCGGTCTTCTTCTCTTTGCCTACACCTTATCCCCAAGTTGGGGGTCGGTGGCGGAGATCCGCTGTCTCCACTTCGCTCTGTCCATTGCCGCGTCTTCTCTGAGTCCCCAAGCTCCTGTAGTGATAAAATAAAATGGAGATCAGTACATCGCTAATAAACATATATCCTAGTCATTGGGTACGACCACTTCACTTTTTTTTTTAAATATTAAGGCCCCATAATTTGAGCACGAAAAATATCACTCATTCAATAATTGCTAAGCAAATATGAATGTTAAACTTTCAAAAAAAAAGGTTGTAATTAGCCACAATAATTAGCATGCTGAAAAGCAACAATTATGATGATATAAGAAAAAGGATAACTTATTGTTTTATATACAACTTTAACAAAGAAACATCTTTTAATTTTTTAACAAATTTTGAATATAACAACTGGGAAAATAAATATAAATCACTCTTTGGAAATATTGATGTGAAATTTGTTGTTAGGAGTCCAAGGACCAAGACTTTTATTTGAGTAAAAATCCATAGGGTAATCTGCTTTCCAGTCAATTTCATTCAAAACGACTCCAGCTTCATATGGCGTTAAAAATGGCCTATCAAATTCTAAGCCCCAGTCAATAGACAATCTAGGACACGCAATCTGAATCCATGCGTCGATATCATTGTCAAAAAGCTTTAGTTTTTGTGGAGATATTTCTGATATCAAAACAATTACATAAGTCTTATTCAATTTTTCAAGTCTGCCACAGATATAGTCTAAGACATGGGAAGAGCCTTGCCTTCCTAAAGTACTGAGAATGATACCAAAGGTTTTAGCATTTCGGCACTTTTCAATGACACTGAATCGATTTTTCATCATAAGAGAATAATCATAAGTTTCTTTAGTTAGGGTCTTGCTGTACGGATCATACAAGTAGGCCGGGATTGAAGGATTTGATATCATCAGAGCTTCAAGATGGAAGCGTCCATCAGCAATAAATATCAGCGCTTTTGTCGTGTCTCGGTCTAGTTTGGGAGCAGTGCAGCCTAAAACCTCGCCTGGCGATAACGGCATTTCCCGAGGAATGTAGGATGATATTCCCCTTTTGAGAAGTTCCGAAGAAACAGTTGGTAAGGAAGAAGCAAATTGAATTGTGCTAGATATTGCAAACTTTTTATCTTGGTCATCTTGAGAGAAATTGTGGAGAATACTATCGACAAAATGCTGCGTATCGTATTGTATATCGACAAAAACGTAGAGTAGCTTGATGCCAGTTGTGACATTGATGGAAATCAAACAACTGTGGCCAAAGTGAATGAGAAAATCTGCTCCAAGAATTTTGGCGGAATAATCATCAATGCAGCACGCACCGTAAGCAACATCGGCTAAAATCATTGTGCTCTCACACTCACTGAATTCTTCCAGGATATCTGAGATGATACACGCATACATCAACAGGCCTTCGGGAAACTGGAGAGCAATGCACTTGGCGCCATAACATCTAGCTTTCCACACACACTTTTTGATTTCAAAGTTGTAGTTTGGTGGAAGTGCACTTATGGCTATGGAAAGGCGTTCATCGTTTAAGATGTCTTCGGGAATTTTATTTCTTTTAGACTTTATCGTCTTTCTTTGGGAAGCCGCCTTAATCACTTGCATTCTGTTATCGTTAAAAATAAAGCATATCAAAAATATGAAAAATATAATCATTCCGCTCAAAAACTGTTAACCCCTTTGACAATCAGTGTTCAAAATTAATTATAAAAAAAACAAGTAAAAAACGACTTATTTATTTATAAAATTAAAAAATACAAGTTTTTTCAAGTCTGAATCAATACTTATCCTTAGTTTAAAAATTAAAAAGACAAAACTTTAAAATACTAAACTTGGTACTTACATTTAATCGAAAAACACATTTAAAATATTTTACAAAATGAAAGAATAAAATATTAATTTTAACTTGGGAGCATATAACAAAAAAAAACTTTTTGAACGATATAAGATAACGATATAAAAACATTTTTGGGCAGTTTTGATTGATGCTGCGTCCCTTTTTGATGGAAATATATTTTAACAAACTTTTAAACATAAACACTATCATTTTAGTGATTGTAAAGCAATTAAATCATATAAATGATTGTAACATGAAAAGTTTCACACTTTTGATTGACATATGTCATTTTTGAATGAAAAAACACATTTTATTTAATTCTACGACTCAACATTCTTTTAGCATATGCAATTCGTTATAAAAATAATTAGATATCAGAAATATTGTTTTTACTTTCGGAAAAAATTTAAAGTTCCTATATTTAACATAAAATTATAATTAAAAAAAGACCATACATACATCATCATTGAAGAATATTTTTATAAAAAAAAATTTCTATGAAGTTTTTCCGCCTTTCATGCATGAAAACAAGGTTGTTCAAGCTAAAAACAGGTCATTATGCATGCAAATTATAATTTAACATAACCAAAAATTTGGAAATAATACTAATAATATTGATTTGAGCTCAAAACTTTTAAATTAATCTTATTGACTTAACCTAAAAATTGACTTTATTGCTCTTAAAACACTCCACTAAAACTTAAAATAAAGAAATTTGAACTTTCAATCTTTTATAAAAAAACTGTTAAAAAGTTTTTACCGTTTTTTGTGCCCTAATAAAAAGTAATTCAAAAAAAGAATTTAAAGAGTAGAAGAAACACTAAATAACTTATTCTAATTATTCATAATAATTAAAGAACCTATAGACTTACTCAATTGAAATTTGCAAATAAAAATTTAACAATTTGCTCTCAAAAACAAGATGGCTTCAGTGAGTTTCTCTTTCATTGAAGCCCTTTGGTCTGTCCTAATTAACCTTAGCGCTGAAAACAGACGTCCAACGCTCACTTGTATTGGAGGAAGTGCTGCTGCCAACAGAGGAGACTCCTTCACTATCTTAGGGCAATGCTTTATAGCAGCGGTTTTCAACCCTGAGTCGCCACCCAAATTTGGGTCCCCTGACAATTTTTTTTGGGTCGCAAAGGGCCAATGAGAAAAACGGGAAGATAAAAAAATCATGAAATAACAAAAATAAAACTTAATTATACGAGTAGAAATGAATACGGTAAGAAATCCATTTGATGTGAAAATTGAAGATCTACACCTCAGGAAATTTCTGATATCTACCAATTAGAAGAGCAAATAATTGAAATAAAAATGACAAAGCTCTTGACTGTGATTTTAAAACAGAAACTTTGAGTGCTTTCTGGACATAGATTTATAAAGAAAAAGAAGTAGTGGGGATTTTAAAGCACTTAACCCATTTACGGCCAATGTTCCTATTTCGGAACATAAGTAATTTCATCTTCGTCTGCTTTTTTCAATGACCTTGAATATAAATCGTCTGCGTTTTTTTAGATATCGTCTGCTTTGCTTGGCGTCCTTCTTCCTTTTCCAACAACGTATTTGTGTTAGACTGGTTTTTCAACTCTTATGGCTGTTAAAAATAAATATCAAAATCGTTTATCACCGGAGCACGACATGCGATGTTGTCTGTCAACAATAAAACCCCATTTTGAAGAACTTTCAAGAAAACTTCAAACGCAACATTCTCATCAATTGTAACTTCTTTGTCAAATTAAAACATTGTAATAAATAACATGTTTCTTTTGTAAACCAAAAAAAAGCATTTTCATTTCTTGAATCAAAGTTAAATAAATATTCTTTTTTATTATCCGTCTTATTTTTTTTACATGTTGGGTCGCGGGTGTTTGTGTCGTACGTAAAATGGGTCGGCAAATGAAAAACTTTAAGAAGCGCTGCTTTATAGCTTCATGAATATTCAACTTTGAATTTTACCTATTTGCTCTACTTGATGTAATGCAGCATGGAAGTCTAGCTTGAAACTGGCTAAGTCTCTATTCACTGAAGATGGAGTTTTAGCTGTTTCCTCTAGCTTACGCTGCTTTGACCTTGCTTTATGATCTTCTTGATTCAGTAACTTTTCAAAATCCTCTTCATCGCAGGTTCCCTCTGAGTCTGTGATTGAAATAGTGTCTGCATCTTCAGTAGATGCCTTTGCATTTAAGCCCAAAATCCTGACAGACAGCAAGGTCACAAAGTGCTGATTTTGCTTCATCTCTCTGGGTTTCAGATAACAACACTCTATTCACTGGGTCTACATATACTCCAGCAAGCAGAATTTTATTATTAAGCAGTTGTACTTCTCTTTGACGCATTGACTCACACATTATTTCTGCAAGCAAACCACCACGCCTGGATAAGGACTGCTCTAACATTTTCCACTCTGTCAAGAACATTCCAGGAGTGAGATTCTCTTCTTGACGTTTATTGTCAGTGGAAAGTTAAAAAAATAATTTTATTGCACTTGAGGAGTCGGAGTCAGACAAAAAATTTCGACTTCGACCCATAGTACTCTTAGAAATGCGACTCCCAGCTGAAACCCCCAACTCCAAAACCCTGCTAGATACAATATGCCTTGTAATGCTTTTTACATATACTAACGGGCATAAATACTCCCAAAACTATCATTTTCAAAGTCTCCATGGATTTTATGAACATCAACTAATCAATTGCAACACAAACTTGAAGGAAAATATTGTAGCGAAACATTTCATATATTTATAATTTCATTTCAAGATATTTCTGCAATACTCAAAAATCTGTTGTTGATAACATCCAATACTTATATATTTTTAATTAAATATATCTGTGTCAAATTTCTATGCACTTTTCAAATGAATAAATGAATAACTAGTGATGGGGCGATTAATCTAAATCGGAAAATTTCATTAGTACCTTCAAAATTCAAATAACCACAGTCCCAATTCTTTTTATTTTTTAAAATAATGTTTTCAATATAAAAATGCAAAAAACAAAAATGATTTTAATATATTTTTTTAATTTTTAACAATTCGTATATTTTTTAAAGAATCAGCATCGCAAAGGTAGAAAACGTTTGTATCATGCTGTCACTATAAATAAGTATATCTTTAATATTTTTTATAGACATAAATTATATATAAAAAAACCGTTAGTAGAGAACTATTCAATTCTGATTTGTGAGGAGTTTAAGGTTGTCAAAACGAAAATAAATCAATTTTTTTATATTTGTGTTGCAAGCCCTTTTCAAAAAATTCCAAATTTTACATAGAAAATAAACTTTAATACAAAAAAAGACTAACTTTGATATTTTAAATCCTAAAGTTAGAGAGATTTGTTTAAGCACTAACGAAACCAATGATATAGAATGGAACTTACATAAAAATATTATTTCACAATTTAATGCATGAAATAAATACTTTAGGGCATAGTCAACCGAGTTTTGTCAATTTTTTTTGAAACATTCATGATTTTTTTTTAAATTCGTCGTATATAGAACCAGAGTTGTTGAGTCAGAAAAACATTTGGCTCCAAAATCTGTGATGACATGTACCATATTTCAAGGTCGTTTGTGAATGTCAATTTGAGATAGTCAAGATTTCCTGAATTTTAGAGATTTCGGTTATGTAAATTTTTTTAAAAGGTCAAATAAAAAAGAACTTTAAATTGACAGTTGACCACAAAAAGATTATTTGAGGTAAAAAATGTATTCTTCTGTAACTTTGCGTAAAGCTTTGAACATGTGTAAAAAAATTCTGGAGAAAATCGTATTTTGTGCAATATATGAGAATAAATTAACCAATGGTCATTAACGGATCTTCAATTAACGAACTGAAGGAGGAGGTTGATGAGTTACTGGGATTAGAGTAAAATGTATAAGGATAACCCTTAATAAAATTTATCTTTTAAAGACTGTTTATTCTTCCATTTACTTTTTAATAATTTCCGTCTTTTAAGTGACCCAGCGACACTTTATTTATATTACTATTTTCACTATATATTATAATTTTCATTACTTTTCAAAAAAAAAGTTTTAAAATACAAATGGCCGGAGAAATTGCTTTCTTAAAATCAACATGTTTTCGTTAAATGGCTCATAAATTCTTTGATTTTCAATTATATAAAATAAATATAGAATTTGATTATAAATATACTATATAGAAAGAATATATCTTGAAACCAATCAGTAAATTTTTTTTCAAAAAACTATAATAGTTCCATTTAAATTTTCAACTAAAAGAATTTAAAAAAATAATTTTTAACAGCCAATTGTTGTTGTAAGTTGGTTTGATGCGCCACCATACATAAGCCACCTAGGATGATTTACAGCCAATCGCACATTACCCGGCAAAAATTGTAACAGTCAAATAAATGATTGTTTAAATTCGAAAAAATAGAAAATCAAACGGTGTTCGATTTACCGATATTTTCTCATTGATTTTTTAATGACAATTCTTTGGATTCAACAAATTTTATCGATTACTATTTTTATATTGGATTTATAATTTAGATTAATCTGTTAATCTCCAAATTAATCAGACAATATATAATGTAAAGCAGAAGATTTGTATTAAAAAGCATCCATAAATGCAGACGTTTCACATTTTTGTAAAGTCGACTCAGGTCGTTAAAAGGTAAATAAAGTTTAGAAGAATTAAGTAAAATTTGGTCCATAAATCAATATAAATTTTTATTAATCATTTAAAAATATTTTTAGAAGAAAACCATTCCAAATATTTACCATGTAGGATCTAATTGGTGTAGAGTGTTTAGAATAATTTTGTTAATAAGCGTACTTGATAATCTTAGGCTAAAGTATTTTTTACTATCCTATTTCAATTTTTAATATTCTTCCTTTAAGTAGCAAGAAAATAGTTTAAAAATTTTGGGTCGTGGCAAAATGAGCTGACAGAAACAAAGTTAAATTGCCACCTAATAAAAAAAGATATGAACATGAAACTTGACATACATATAAATCTCGAGTTTCTTATTCAGAAAAATATCATCTTAATCTATAAAGTTATGTCAAAGACCTCATTCTGATGATAACAATGCAAAATTTTTATAATTGTGAACCATTTTTGTTACCTCGATAAGGATTGAAATGTCTATGCGAAAAAATTAAAGCAAAATTTTTTATTTTTCAAAGAAAAAAAATAAAATTAAACAAAATATAAATAAAAACTTTAAAATTTTTTAACAAGTAAATATATTTAAATTTTATTATAAAATAACTTAAATTAACAAATCTAGAAAATGTTAGATTATTCCCAAATAAAAAAATTGTGTTTATGCTAAAATGATTTTACAATATTTTTTTGACATATTTCTTAATTTTTTTTGAAAACTATTCTATTTAATTGTACAGCTTTGTTTTATATAATAAGTACACTAAAACCTAAAGATTAAAGGCAAGTAGAGATAACTTTAATTTAAATGTATTATTTTGTTTTTATGTATAATATTTTCCAGAAAATAAATTAAAACGACTCACCACTATTGAATATCCGCAGACTTTTACTGATTATTTTTTATATGTAAAACTAAAAGTCTTGTGTTTTTGTCTAGATTTACTGAATAAAAGAAATTATTATAATTTTGAGTTTCAAATTTCAATGCGGCTAAAAATGACTCTAAAACGCTTTATATACTTTTTAAAAGAAAAATATAAAATTTTATATAATTTGCCTTTTTTTTAATTCCAATCGTTTCGATAAAGTTCTATTTTAATTTGAAGTGAGATTGCGGTCAAAAATGACCCCCATTAAAAATATTTTTTCACTTTCTTTATATATTTTTTTGTTTCTTCTATGCAGTTGACATAACTCACAATTATTGCACCTGAGGTAAAGGCCCTTTAGGTAACTAAAATTGATTAAAATTTTTAATTTTCATTGCTAAAGAATTTCAAAAAATACAATTTTCTTTTTAAATTAAATACAAGAAAACGAAATCTATAGGACTTTGTAATAAATTATACTTAACAAAGGTTAATGATATAAAAAAAAAAGTTATTTTCATACCCTGTCTTAAACGCTTTTTTCAAGTGCTTGAAAATTTCATAAGTGAACAAAATTTTTTCATATAATTAAAAAAATCATCCAAATGAAATATTGTTAGAACACTCGTTTTTCTTAAATCAATCTACAACATACTAAAATTAATATTTTTATTGGCGAAAACCTATCATTTTATAAAATTTAATTCAGAAGAGAATAGGAACTATTTAACTAATAGGTTTATTTTCATGTCTAAAATTTAAAAACACAACTTTACTTTTTTCTATTTATTTAATATTCTAACGATTTTTTTGTATGTTTGATAACTTTAAGTATTTACTATATTTTGAAGGGATCATGTATATATGACGTCCCTTAACAAGCGGGAAAAGTTGTTAATAAATTATAGACTTATTTATCGAAGTTAAACTGAGTGAAAAGTTTTAGAGATATTAAATTACCAAATGTTTAAGAAAAATGAAAAAAAGTTTTGGCTTAGAAAAAAAACTGAAAGAATGAAAATTTCATTTAAAGTTTATATGGGAACCTCAAAGAAATATGAATTCATTAGTTCAGGGTGCGAAGTAGAAAATTTTCACTTAAGGGGGGGGGGGGGGGGGGGATGCTCTGCTGTGTGGAGTCACCCCTTACATAGAAACACATAAACGTTGTAGGAAACGTCCCATGAGGTCTACTTCTACAAAAAAGATCAGTGCTTTTATGCATGTCTAAAGCTACATGCTACTACACTGTCTATATTTTGAGATGGATACCATACGTTCTATATATCAAAAAAGTGTCAGTGAGAATTCTTATGAATATGGGTCATGACAAACACTGAAACTACAAGAGTTAGGCTATAATAGAAAGAATTACAATTTACAATACAACAATTTTAAAATTTATTTTAACATAAAAAAATGGTAGCGAAAAATTCTTCGAAATTCACTTTGTTGAAAAAAGTAGGTGCTGAAGACAAGGCACACACACATTGGCGAATCCAAAGGGGGCCTCATGGGCCTACCCCCCCCCCCCCCCTTATGAAAAATGGCTTCGAAAATTACCCTTAATAATGTATACCCTTACATGCATAAAAAATAAAATTTTGCAATTTATTCATGGCAAAATAATGTTATAAATATGAAAACATAAGTAATTTGTGATTCTAAAAGACATAACATAGCTGTCGTATTCTCTGAAGACTTTTAGCAAAATTGCAAAAATTTTTTATAGATTTCGGCCCACCTATAAGAAATTTCTCGATCCGCCACTGCACACACATCATCTGTCTTTCGATCCTGGCTGATTGAAGATCGATGGTTTTGAACGTATTTTGTAAAATCTACCCGTGAAATAGGGGGTCCATTGATATTCAGAAAAAGAACAGCATCAAATGCGCGTACACTCATCTGATTACGTTCTGATGTACAGATGTCATTCATCGAACTAAACCCACGTTCGCATTCAGACGTGGAAACAGGGAATATATTAATAACTTGTAAAAAGTTTTCATAGTCAGTTGATAAATATCCACATTTGAAATCTCGAAAGGCAAATACAGTGGACATCACATCTTGTTTGAAAAATCGAGCCACATCCATCATTTCCGTGTCTCCATAAGTTACCAATTCTTCTTACTTTTTCGACCAATTTCTGGAATCCAAGTGCACACAGTCATTCAACAACTTCGAGACAAATCTGCAATTGAGATTGTCAATCCCAGCTTGGATGAACTGGTTGTGAAAGTTAGAAAGGGAAGATCCGGTTAAAGAGTTAAATTCAAAAACATCGAAGTTATTTATTGATGCAAAGTAATAATCATTGCAATTCTTAATCTTCGAAATTATGGTCTACAAGATAACCATTGTGTCATGTCTAAAAATAGTTGTAAAATTATAAAATTTGAATTAAAAAGATTTTCATTTCTGCATCATTTAGTAACCGATACCGGTATAAGCTCCTTCACCACGTCAAGGCGATGCAG